>CAUYRH010067868.1:0-17517 GCA_963574655.1 Perodicticus potto
TAAAAGTGTTCCCTTCTCTCCAAATCCACGCCAGCGTCTGCAGTTTTGGGATTTTGTGATGTGGGACATTCTCACTGGAGTTAGATGATATCTCAGGGTGGTTTTTGATTTGCATTTCTCTAATAATTAGGGATGTTGAGCCTTTTTTCATAAGAGGCCACAGAGACCACATAGACTGAGACGGCATGCCAGGGAGGGGGAAAAATAAGTCTTTTCCTTTCTTTCCTATCAAAGTCCAGTTATCCTCTTAGATTCAATGTCACACCGGCAATCAGAGTCTCTACCACATGGTGCAATGACTGTGACTGTCTTTTGGGGGGAATAATAGTAGGCACTCAGTGCAAGAATAATTTAAAAACATTGTGATAGTTCTCTTTTCGCTCCCCTCAGCATTCAACTCCTGACTTCTTAGACAATAGTTATATAGAGCAAAATTGTCTGGTCAGACTGAGAAAATAAATGCAGGTACCTGAGAACATGAAGCAGGAGACACGTAATGAACTGAACTTCCAATGTGGTCTCTGCTCCTTTCAGTGTCTGTTATGACTTAACCCCATGGTGGGTCTTGGTGTTTGATAAGGAGGTGATCAGCCAACTAGGACCTCCACCTTTTTAGTCTTTGTTCTGTTCATCCTTCCACGTCCTTCTCCATCTAGGCTCCCCTAGTCTGTTAGCTCCCTGAGAACAGGCTCTGTTTCGGAGGCATCTGGGCATCATCTCCACCCAGCTCTTGCCTATTGCCTTAGACGCAGGAGCTACTCAGTAAACACACGTGGAATCAGGGAATATTTTCAGCCAATTCCCACTCCTGCTTCTATCATCCACACTAGTTATGTGGCATTTCAGATGATAATGAATTTACGTGTTGTGAAAGTCTCCTTGCAGATATTGGAAATCATCTTGCATTTTTGAATGCTAATGCTCAAACATACCTGCTTATGGAAAACTTAATATATAAAAATTTAGCCTCCTAGAACAGAAAATTTAGAAAGTTAGAGTTTGTACCATAAAAGATGGTTTTCTCTACACTAGTATTCACCACATGGTAAAGAAGACAAAGGCCCTCTGAAATCATGATACAGGGAAGCAGAAAAATATTACTGTTTATTTATCAACTTATCAGCAACACATCAATTTCCCTGAGGAGAAACACACCTGCATGCCAACAGAAAGCTTATCAAAGGAGTATGGTTCTCTAGGAGTGGTCCCCTGACTGGCATTAGCTTCACCTGGGAGTTTAGTAGAAATGCAAATCCTTGAGCCACCCTAGGTGGGCCAGTTGATGCATGTTTTAACCAGGAGCTTCTGATGCTGCCAAACCATTGCAGGAAAACCAGATTTTGTAGAAATGCTTATAATTGAAACTTCAACAGACACCGCCCTGGCTACGTTGGAGTAGAACAAACATGTTCAGGCCCCAGGTTTTGATCTGATTTTCATTTGTTTCTTTGGGTGGCAATACAGTATTTTTCAAGTTAATCATGGTTAAATGATACATGGTCAAATATTTGGAGGGAATTTTCAGGTTCTGCTGAGGGATCTAAACTTTAAATAGAATTTTTAAAGAGTAAGTTGTCCTGTTTCTCCCCACAAATTTTTTAGGTGAAGTATTGCCTTGGTAGAATAAGACATCCTTTCCACTGGAAAATAAGCTAGTTAGCTCTGCTTTTACCTCTCAAAGTGGCGAATATATCTGCTAGTTGTTCACACCCTGCAATTCATGTTCTTTTGCACAATGCCAGAAAGAACAAGCCACACATCATTATAGAGCCCAGAGTTGTTCCAGCAGCCCCTGGATGTTCCCTGGAATTGCTGGATACACATTAGGCCTGAGAAGAAGCTAAACGGATTTGCAATGATTATTTGCATCATAATTAATAGGCCAAGGCACATGTCTCTCTTCAACATGCCAATAGGTAGTATGCAAACAAGGAAAGCTGATAATTAATGACAAGGAAGCAGCCTTTTCATATCAACCAGTCTGGAGTCAAATCTTGAATCTGCCACCTGCTAGCTGTGTGACCCTGGGTAAGCTACTTAACTACTCTGGGTCCTAGGTTTTTTAACCTAGAACAGAATGGAACTAATGAAGTAATCTGTAGTATGGGGCTGTCATGATGAATAAAGACATACACTGTGAAAGTGCTCACAGCAATGCCTGGTATGTAGTGAGGCAGCCAGCCATTTGCAGTTTCTATACTGGAACATGGATTCACAGCTGTTGATATGGAGCCAGCACATTATCCTAAAATGTCAAGGGAGGAAGATTCCTGAGGCTCAAGGGAGACAGATCTTTGGTGAATCTTTAGAAAGGGAGAAATGGCATCTGTACTAATTACCTTCACAGCCAATCATCAGCTTTTTATTTTGTTACACCTGAAAAAGCACCTGGAGTTGGAAACAGGAAACGTGAGTGTACAAAATGAATATTCCCAGGTGGTTGTTACATGGTAGTACCATGGGCCATGCTTATCAACAACTTAGAGAATTTGCCTGGAGACTGATAAATTCTCAGTTATGAAAGGATGATGATATTTGATAAATCCAGGCCACTGTTTCCTAGAGTGTGTTCTAAGATACAATAATTCCACAGATGATCTGCCCAGAAAGATCCATGCTCAAAAGTTTGGCAATTAGGGCATCAATTAAGTACCACTTTTTCTGGGATGAGTAATATTTACTAAAAGTTTGTAGAAGTTATGTTCTGGATTGTTTTGGGGAAATATTCATTTGGGTATTATTTCTTAAAAATCCTTTACTTGTCTTGGTGTTGCAGCTCCTATATTGAGAAGAAAGAGGTGGGGAGTCAATCTTATTGCTTAGAATTGATACTGAAAAGTATTCACAAGATGAATAGCAAATAATTATCCTGTCTACCTTTATTTTAGTCCTTTCTCTTCCTCTTTACCCAAATAAGTTTCTTAGGATTAATTGTTTCCTTCTTATTTATGTACCTAAAGTACAAGGATATTCCATTGGTTCTCAACTGGAGAGATTTTTCCCGCCCCATTTCTCTCCAACAAAAATGTCTTAAGACATTTTGGTTGTTACATATTGGAGGTGGGTACTTGTTTCTATTGGATAGTATCCTGGGATGTTGCTAAACATTCTACAATTCACAGGACAGAACCCCCACCTCCAAACCAAAAATTGTTCCAAAACGTCATAGTGCTGATGTTGAGAAACCCTTCATCAGATAAGTGTAAAATTACAATATTGATAAATGTTGTAGGACTGTGTGTTCCAATTTTCTCATCCAAAAATAGATATGTGGTTTGAGTACTCTGTATGCAATTTTGAGAATGAGCTAAATAAAAGCTACCCTTATTTAAAGTTATGAGAAGTCATCTCAAGCATGAGTACTTTTCGAGTACATTTGGAAAAAACAATGTCCTATGTATGTCCTACCTGGTTTAATATTGTTGAATTCCTTTTCGATCATGTCTTCAGAGGTAGACAGCATAAGGTTTCTGACATACAGGATTTTCACTGAAGACATCGTGTCTTCATCAACTTCTACTTCTGGCTCCGCCCAGTCCACTGCAATCGGATGTCCCCATAACTGAATTCTTCCTGTTGAAAATGATCACCTGAGTATGATTAATTATGTAGAAATTGGTACCACATCATCATAGTTTATAATGATGGCTTTTTAAATTGAATTGACCCCAAGGTTTTGAATGAGCAAAATGACCAGTGAAATGGGTAATTATTGATTTTAAGAGACATTCCAAATAAATACAGGAGTTGGCCAGCCACTGTGTGACTAGTGGCTTATAATGATTGAATATAAAGAGAACCAGAATGTATTTTGAAAAAGAACAGAAATGAGGCAGCACTGGGCACATTTGGCTCTTAGCTCTCATAGGATGAAATATCAAGGCAAAATATCAAGAGAGAAAGGAAAAGAATGGATTCAGGGCTCAGACATAGTCTGACTCCATAGAACATTTAGAAAGTTACTAGGAAATATGTCCACTGCTGTTGGAATCTGTGTTGCTATATTGGCCAGGCACCACCACAGAGATGTCCAAAAACTGGTGGTGCATGGGTGGGGGTGGTGAGGCATTCCTAGTTTGTCCTTTGTCCCTTGCATTTGGCCAGAGCTCAGACAAACTGTGGTTCCTCCTAATTTTCTGTCACAACAGGACTAACTTAGGAACCTGAAGAAAAAAATTTTATTATCCAAATGAAGAAGACAGGGGAGGAGCTGAAGAATATAATGAGAAATTGATATCTTAATAAAAGGGTCATTGTTACCTGTGATGACATATATTTTTGTATTCCTCCAATTACTGTTTGTTACCACCGTGTATACTACATGTTTCCCATGGACTATCTCAGTTTCTTCTATCAATATCCCCGTGAGGAGGGAAATGCCTCCCATTGTTATTGAAGAGGAGGTGAGCTTGAGAGAGGATCACTTGCCCAGACCCGTTTCATTTTACCACCCTCCCTCTTTGCTTTTTGATACACAGCTCCTGTATCCATAAACAGTGCAAATCCTGTTGAAGTCATGAGAGAAGAATGAGAGTCAACTCAAATTCTACGTTTTGTTAGAAATTTAGTTAGTTTTCAGTTTTATTGTTTGGGAACAAGCTACAAATCTTGAAAGGAAAAAATCCAGAATTGTTGGAATGGTAAGGATTTAATTATTATACATGGAGGCAATTATTTCCAATCAAAATGAATCTTTTTATTCCTTGAAAAACAGTGAAAGTGTCTGTGGCATAGGTGTGCTAAAACCTGAGTGAAGAACAAGCACATCCTAATGGGCTAGCTGGTCCCAGATAGGATGGCTCTTCATTGCATCCCAGGGCAGGTTTTCTTTATTAGTCTCTCCTCTTCACTCTTCTCTCTTCCCCATTCCTTCCTTTTCTTTTTGTCTTTTCCTTTCTTTCCTTCCCTTCAACTAACTTCTCTATGTATTACATAGACTTAGCTTTTGACTTTATCCCAAGATCCCCCAGGCTTCCAAGTAAATAGCGCATACTGGATAAACTTTAAACAATGCTGAAATCTGGATTCCACCCAATGGTGTGCTGGAGCCAGCCACTTGAATAGATTGCTAAATTTTTAGATTTTTTTCCTTCCCAACTTTATTAAGAAATAATTGCTAATAAAAAGAATATAAATTTCTGATGTATAATATATTTTGATATATGTATATATGTATATGTATATACTATAACATGATTAAATGAAGATAATTAACAGATCTATCACTCATATTATTTTTGGTGGTGAGAACATTTAAGATGTACTTTTAGCGATTTTCAAGCATATAGCTCATAACTATAGTCACCATGTTGTACAATAGGTTTCCAGAACTTGTTCATACTAACTGCAACTTTGTACCCTTGACCAATATCTCCTCCTACTTCCCCTACTTCCATCCCAGGCCCTGGTAACTACCATTCTACACTTTGTTTCCATGAATTCAACTTTTTAGCATTCTGCATATAGGTGAGATCATATAGTATTTGTCTTTCTGTGCCTGGTTTATTTCACTTAGTTCATCCATGTTATCACAAGTGACAATATTTCCTTACTTTTTAAGATTAAAAAAAATTCTATTGCAACTAATAAGAAAATTTAATAAAGCTGCAAGCCACAAACCAGCATCAGTTGTGTTTCTATACACCATCAACAGACTATCTGAAAAAAGAAATCAAGAAAAGAATCTCACTTAGAGTGGCGCCTGTGGCTCAAGGGAGTAGGGCGCCAGCCCCATATGCCGGAGGTGGTGGGTTCAAACCCAGTCCCAGCCAAAAACTGCAAAAAAAAAAAAAAAAAAAAATCTCATTTACAATAGCATTTTGTCATAAGAAATAAATTTAATAAAGATGATAAAAGATCTTTACACTTAGACCTATACAACACTGATGAAATGAAGAAGAAATAAAATAAATAGATATTTCATGTTCATGGATTAGAAGAATTGCTATTGTTAAAAGGTTCACACTACCCAGAGCAGAACAATCTAGATTCAATGTGATCACTACCAAAATTCTAATGACATTTTTCATAGAAATAGAAAAGAAAACTTCTAAAATTTTGAAAAGACCCTATCCAAAGCAATGAAATAGAAAGGTCTAAGCTGGAGGACCCATGCTAGTTGATTTCAAAATACATTACAAAGCTATAGTAACCCAAACAGTATAATACTAACATAGAAACAGACATATAAACGAATGGAATGAAATAGAGTCCAGAAGTATATCCATGTATTTATGGCCAATTAACCTTTAACAAAAGTCTAAGAACATCCAATGGGGAAAGGACAGTCTTTTCAACAAATGGTGTAGAGAAAACTGGATAACCATAGGCAGAATGAAATGGTGTCATTACCTTATACACAAAAATCAATTCAAAATGGATTAAAGACTTACGTAAAAAACCTGAACCTATAAAACTGCTGGAAGAGAACATAGGGAAAATTTCATGACATTGGTCTGGGCAGTAAGGTTTTGGATATGACCCCAAACGCACAGGGAGCAAAAGGAAGAAAAAATATTGCATGAAACTAAAAAGCTTCTGCACAGCAAAGGAAGGAACAGTGAAAAAACAACCTAAAGAACAGGAGAAAAAAGATGTAAAGTCACCATGTTTTTTGATGGCTGACTCTTTTGTATTAACCTGGATGGAATTGAAACACGTTCTTCTCATTAAAGCATCACAAGAATGGAAAAGCAAATATCCAATGTACTCAATACTAATATGAAGACAGAAGACAATCTAATTCACACTCACAAAGGAGTAAAACTCAATTCAAGTTGTGGGGAGGGGGAATGAGGGAAGAGGGAGAGGAGAGGAGGGGGATTGGTGTGTTCCCACTTGATGGGCACAATGTAGGGGTGTATGGCACACCTTCTGGGTGAGGGACACAACTACAAGATGGACTCTACTTAGTGAATTCAAATATTGGGACCTGGTTATTTGTACCTCACATTAACTTGAAATAAAAAAGAAATGGAGAACATACTGATTTACAAAAGAAATGTAAATCATATATCTGATAAGGAGTTAATATCCATAAAAATGGCCAATAGGTATGTGAAAAATGCTCAACATCACTAATCATCAGGGAAATACAAATATAAACTATAATGAGATATCACCTCACACCTGGGAGAATGGCTATTATCCAAAAGATAAAAGATAATGTTGGCAAGGATTTGAGGAAAAGGGAACCCTTGCAAAATGTTGGTGGAAATGTAAATTGGTACCATCATTATGAAACACTACATGGTGGTTCCTCGAAAAGTTAAAAATAGAATTACCATATGAGCCAGTAATCACCTTACTGGCCCTTCTGGGTGTATATAAATATATATTGTATAACGGCCAAGGTGGGTTGATTACTTGAACTAGGGAGTTCAAGAACAGCTTGAGCAAGAGCAAGACCTGGTCTCTAAAAATAGCCGGGTGTAGTGGCGGGCACTTATAGTCCCAGCTACTTGGGGGGCTGAGACAAGAGGATCACTTGAGCCCAAGACTTTGAGGTTGCTGTGAACTATGATGTCACAGCACTCTATAGAGGGGGGAAAAAAAGCAATGAAATCAGTATGTTAAAGAGATATCTGCTTTCCCATGTTCATTGCAGCACTATTCACAACAGCCAAAATATGGAATCAACTTAAGTGTTCATCAACAGAAAATGGATGAAGAAGTTATCAGAATTTATTTTTTTTTAGAATTTTTTTTTTTATTAAGTCATTTGTACATAGATCATGAATACATTTATGCCATTATGGGATTCAATGTGCTGATTATTTTTACAAATTGGAGTGCTTACATCCTATTAACTAACATAGCCTTTACCTCATTTATCCAATTACAGTTTTAAGACATTTGTGTTTTTTACACCTGATAGATCCAACTTGTACTTGCAATATGCTCCATAGGTGTGGTCTCCCTACTTTTTTGCAAGTTATATTTCTGTCAAAGGTTTAATAACCAGAATCCACAGAGAACTCAAACTTATTACTAAGAAAAAAACAAGTGATCCCATTTCATTGTGGGCAAGAGACAAGAACAGAAGCTTCTCTGAAGAAGACAAGCACATGGTCTACAGACACATGAAAAAATGCTTATCAGAATTTTTTGACGTTGCTTTGGTGGCTTGAAATCAAATACAGCTGGAGTGTTAATACTGTGGAAATTGGAGAATGCTACAAACAGGGCTTTTGTTTTCCCCTGGGAGCTGGCTGTTAAAAGATTTACCAGTTCATTACTGACCTCTGGACTGTCCTTCCTCACTCTGATATGAGGGTCTGGACCTTAGGATTTTAAAAGTAGCTCAGTTAATTCTAACATGCAGCCAAAGTTGAGAACCACTTCTCTAGCTTTTGCCTTCTCAGCCTGGGACCACCACAAACCTCACATGATCCTGACTCGCTGTGTAAGGCTAAAGAGATAAGGGCAGGTGTGGGAGACACTGATGTCCCCAGACAACCCTGAGAAGGCTCATCGTGAAAGTGTTACAGACTGATTTGAAGTAAGACAAGTTCTAATACTGGAATAATGATTCTGGCTAAGAAAACATAGCCTTTCTAAGTATGAATTACCTTATCTATGATATTGGGATGATACAAGTTGTGAAGACAAAAACAGATGAGTCAGATAAGAAACTTAGTTTAGGGCCATTCTCACTGGGGTTAGATGATATCTCAGAGTAGTTTTGATTTGCATTTCTCTAATAATTAGGGACGATGAGCATTTTTTCATATGTTAGCCATTTGTCTGTCTTCCTTAGAGAAGGTTCTTGTCATCTCTCTTGCCCAGTGATCTATGGGTTTTTTTAACCTTTTTATGTTTATTAATTTGAGTTCTCTGTAGATCCCAGTTATCAAACTTTTGTCTGAATCAAAATATGCAAAAATCCTTTCCCAACTTGTAGGTTGTCTATTTGTTTTGGTTGTTGTCACCTTAGCTGAACAGAAGCTTTTCTGTTTCATTAAGTCCCATTTGTTTATTTTTGTTGTTGAGAATGGCCCTCATCACAAAGTCTCAAAACTGCAGATGCTAGTGTGGATGTGGAGAGAAGGGAACACTTTTACACTGCTGGTGGGACTGCAAACTAATACAACCTTTTTGGAAGGCAGTGTGGAGAACCCTCAAAGAACTCAAGCTAGACCTCCCATTTGATCCTGCAATCCCATTGCTGGGCATCTACCCAGAAGAAAAAAAAATCCTTTCATCATAAGGACACTTGCACTAGACTGTTTATTGCAGCTCAATTTATAATTGCCAAAGTGTGGAAACAGTCTAAATGCCCACCAATCCAGGAATGGATTAATAAACTGTGGTATATGTACACTATGGAATACTATTCAGCCACTAAAAAAGATAGAGACTTTACATCCTTTGTATTAACCTGGATGGATGTGGAACACATTATTGTTAGAAAAGCATCACAAGAATGGAGAAATAAGAATCCTATGTTCTCAATCCTGATTACAGAATGAGGACTATTCTGATGAGGACAATTAAGGTTCTAGTACACAGTGGGGGGTGGGGGCTGGGGGCTGAGAAAGGGAAGGAGAGAGGGGGTGGGGGGGCCAAGGGATGTGGTTCACCATTTGGGGGTGGGACACAAATATAAGTGGGTCTCTAACAAAAGCAGTTACTGTAAACTGGTTCTGTGTACCCTCAATGAATCCCCAACAATAAAAAAAAAGAAACTTAGTTTATCACTTTTAAATGAGGATTCAACAATATACTCTCACACAAAAAATTCTCCAAAACCAAAAAGTCCCCAACATGCTCTCCTTTTCATATTTTGCCTTTTTTCTTGGTGCATATGGTTTCTTCAGAACATGCACTCTTTCAGTGCAGTGGTTAGGTAACATGTTTTTAAAGAATGTCCCATGTCATTTAGAAGAGAGCAGCATATGTTCCAGATGCCTAATAAATAACTATCTCTTGGTTCCCAGATGTTATTTACATGCCAAGCAGAAGAATGCCCAGTATCATCAGTTGATAGGTTTAGCATCGGATCACAAAATTTGAATGATGGAATCATCTGGAAAACTTAAAACACCTGTGCCCCAGCTTGCTACCCCAGTGAAGCAGAGTCAAAGGATAAGGATACCCGTGTTATTGAGAAGCCCTCCAGGTAATTCTAGCTGCAGCCCTGATGGACAACCATTGATTTGGATCCTGGGTCTCACATGTGATCTGAGGTGCCTTTGCATCCTAGGAACTCATTATAAAGGAAAATTATCTGGCTCTGCACTACACCCATGGAATCAGGTGGTGGGGTTTAGCAGTCTGTGGTTCAACAGGCTCTCCAAGTGATTCTGCTGATGTCTGATGATGATGCTAGATTGTTTTCTTCGGAGCATCCCAACCCCAGGGAATGTCTTTAAAACCTGTGAGTTGGATGCAACAACCTTGTCTCGTACACACTGTAGAAGTATAAGATTTGTCAAGAGGTGGCTGTCGCTGCCAGGAGCGGAGGTGAGTGGCTGGGAGCATTCACTTCACTTAAGACCACAGTTTTCTGTCTCTATGTCTGGATCAAGGAAGAAGGAAAAGCTGCTTATGGTCCTTGCTCATCACCTTTCTTAAAAGAGCTCTTTGTTCTTTACAACCAGGCTCTCCAGAGGGCTGATGATTACTGAAATCATTGGTCATCATTGAGTAACAGGTAGAAAGATCTAAGGGGTAATAGATTTTGTTCCAAGGTCTCATTTAGGAGTGAAGCGGGCTGGCTGGCTGGCTCATTCACTGCTGGGCCTCCCCTTGTTGGTCTGCAGATGAGGCAGCCGGACTAAAATCCAGTGGCGTGGAACCCAGCAGAGGCTAGCTTAAAGGGCTGGAGGTGAGGGGGTTTGTCTGGGATCATGGTGAATATAGGTAGTGAGTGGAGAGAGTGAGACAGCCTCTCTATGTTGGCCGTGGCACAGGAAATAATTATGGCTGTGGCACAGGCATAATTTTCCAATAGGAAAATTTAGGAGCTTGTGTGGCAGCATAATGAAGGGCTTGAGAATTTCTGAAGCCCAGCTGCTTAGCCTTGCTGGGCCTAGACAGCTCAACTTATGTAGAGACAGAAGCTCTTTTTGGTGGGTCAATATGCTGTTTTCTTGGAAGAGATGAAGCTTTCAGAAGTTCAGACTCTTTAGAAACACGGATTTTCTGGACCCTGAAAACTGTCTTTTACCATCCTTCATGTCATTCTCCCCAACCCCCCAAACGACTTTACATAGCTGTTTCTACAGATAATGATGGCTGCTTCAATTGAGGGAGGAAAGTGACTAATTCAAGGCTCTAATAGTGGCAGCGGGGTTCTCGAGGTGCTGGCTGAGCTGGGGCAAATGTCCTGAGCAAAGGAACAGCAGATCTTTCTAGAAAAAGATGCAGTAAAAATAAAGGGGACAGAAATGAACACGGAGGTCATGTAGGACATCGAGGAGTCTGTCCGATAGAAAGGAGGGTTTTTTTGTGTTTTTCCAGTTTTTTTGGCTGTGGCTGCGTTTGAACCCACCACCTCCAGTATATGAGGCCACGCCCTACTCCTTTGAGCCACAGGCGCTGCCCAGAAAGGAGGGTTTTTTATTGGGAAATAGAAGACAGCAAATATGGTTGTAAAGGAATGGGGATGTGAATGACAGGCTGAGAGATTTAGTCCTCATCTACAGCAGGGAGAAGGTGGCACTCTTCAGCTATGATAGAGGTTGAATCCCTACCATTTGCAAGAACTTGTTGAAAGGATGATGAGATATTCTGGAGACTTTCATCTGGTGGTCATACTCATCATGGGGTAGCCAGAGGGTGGAGAGAATAATAAAGAGCAGAGCTGGGAGAATAATAGAGACCTTGAAGAAATTGTCTAAAGTTTAGAATAGATCCATTTAGACTACAACAGTGGCCTGAGAAGAGAATGGTTACAAGAGTCTTTTCAGCGGCAGAATTATTGGTGTTGAAGATGAGAGAATTGAAGCATATAGCAAAATATTAAGTCCAGGTTACCCAGAGACTATATATAGTCCACGATTCTGTGATTTAGGTGACCTTAAAGAAGTTGTGGATGAAAAACTCATCATTAAAAATGTTCATCTTTCTAATCGAGTCAGCAATTTTTGGAGCTACCTCATATTTTTTTATCACTTTAAACTACTTCCATGAAAATATTATTTAAAAACTTTCTTATGCTACAATTGGTGGAGTCTTTTAAACTCAGGAATTGATGGTGATTGCCCAAATGTGACCCATCCTGTGGTAGAGCACCTAAAAAAGAAAGGTGTCTTTCTAAGAAGAGATTTTATTTCTCTTTTCTCAAATTACATAGAAATTATTAGACACCAGTCCTAATATATCACTTGATTGTCACTGGGACAATGTATCACTTGAGATTTATTTCTGCACTATAATAGGTAATAGGTCCTGTTTCCAATAAGCCTGATAAAATTTATACACAAAAAATAATTAGCATATATTTAATTTGAAGGCCACTCTTCACTGTAAGGATTTATCATAGGATTGTTATTTAAGATTCTGGAATTCTCTAGTCCATGTACATGAGACTCAATGCACAGAGAGAACATTTTTCAAAACTCACTCTGTGAAAACTTTAAGGAAATGAGTCAACTGTGAGATAGAAAAGATCATCAAAGATATGGGGCCCCCCAAATATAAAAGCAAATAAAAACCCGACTTGTTTTGTCTGCTGAGTCAGGCAGGATGGAGCAGGGAAGTCTCATCTCTGAGAAGGGGGTTGCTAACCTGGCAGCAGCTTCCTCCGGGCCATGGCGGCGGCCCGATGGCTCTCGTACTCCACAAAGGCAAAGCCCCGGTTTTTGCTTTTATCTGCAGCGCTTGGGTAGACGATGACATCAACAACCCCTTCGGTGACCTTTCTCATCTCCGATAAGATTTCTTCTCTCTTTTTGGTTTTTGGGATGCCCCCGACAAACAACCGGCAGTTATCCACACTGGCACAAACCCCCAGGAGGCGTCCATTTCTGCAAAAAGAGCAGGTATTTGACAGATGAGAATCTGTGTGTGATTAAGGTTGAAGGCTGAGTTTGCAAATGTGTGGCCCTGGGTCAGATGTGGCCTGCAGATGCAGGACGTTTGTTCTTCTGAGTGTTGAAAGAACACGTTGGGACCGTTGTGGTTGTTTTTGAGAGATCATTAGTTGTGTCAACATGGGCTGTGCATTTTTCAAAGGAAAAATATTATGTGAAGCTGAGAGGCACCTGCTCTCTGGAGACACCTGTGGATTCACCAGTTATTATCCTGCTCACGTTCCCTAATGTGCCCCAGGGTTTCTACACCTGGCCCGTGTTACTCATGTCACGTGCCTGGCCTTGCAGGCATTGGAATCTGCAACCCCTGATGCTCCCTTTCTCTTCTGGGCAAGGAGAAAAGCTGTACTGTTGTGATCTTTATTGAAAATAGGACAAATTAAACTTGGACAGGTTTTCATGTATTATTTGGTGCACACAATAGTCCTATGTGGTGGGCAGATGAACTGGAGACTCCAAGAATACTTGCTTAAAATTTTATGGACTTTAAGAGGTGAAACTTAGCCCTGGGGTCTCAGTCTCTGTTTTTCCACTGTGTGGAGTTTCTTATTAGCAAGTTGAAGTTATACTTTCATAGGTTGCCACGGATTAATTGAACTATTCTGGAGGACATTTGACAAAATGTATCAAAGCGTGCATAACTTTTGACCAAATAATCCCCTTTCCGGGAAAGTATCCTTGGGAAATAAAGGTGATTAGCAAGATTCATATTTAAGGGTATTTATTGCTATTATTTAGCCCCTAAACTGGAAATGAGCAAAATATCTCACAGTAAAGAGCTGATTTAATTTATCTCAACTGAGATGTAGTTGGCTTTGAGACTGGACATTTCTTCATGTATATCATAGTACGTTTCTCATCCCTAGTTCTTGATCATCAAATACCAATGGTGATATGTCCGGTCATTCACAAGTACTTCCCCACTTTTCTAAATGTCCCCTAGATATTTAGACAGTTCTGTTCTTGGCTAAAAAATCACTGGTAAATAAAGCATGGGCATTCATCCCATAAAATGTCCTGAAGTCATTAAAAATAGTCAAGGAGGAGAGTGTTTACTGGTTTATAAAAAGAGTTCACAGTATGCTGCTGGGTTTTTTGTTTTTTTTTAAAGGCTGTAGAATAGGTGTATGAGAAGGCTATTTTGATTAGAAATGTATAGACAATTTGGAAAGATAATAAAATGTCAACATGGTGGTAATCTTTCAGCAGTGGTTATGGAGAAATGATTTCAACTTTTACTACTTGCTGCTTTTTGATGTTTTCCACATGTTGGAGATTAGGCTTATGACTTTTACAATAACCAAACCCTAATTGAACATAGGTAAGGTATCCAGTCGTTGGTCATTAATAAAGGCTCTCTGTCAGGTGAGTGGGAGATTGGTCTGGTTTCCTTGGAACTAATGGCTCTGGGTTATGTGGCAGGCATTCTGACCAGGATTGAGCCCTGTCCCAGTTGTCTCCTTGGCTTTACTGGAGAACCAAGGACCAGGTATCAGCTCTGTGACAGCTCCATCTCCGTCTAGGAAGCATTAGCTCATGAGGGGCACAAGGCATTCATAAAATGATCTTATAGTTTTATTTTTTACTTAAACACTAAAATCCTCTTTTCCAAGGCATTATTTATTTCAAGATTATTTTTGATAATTAGGTGGTTGGTCACGTACCATCTACCAGTAGGGGGAGCCTAGCATTCCATGTCCTATTTTTAAATGTGTGTGGTTTGTCAGGCAGCTTCTCCGGAATTACTGGCAACAAAGAGCCAGCTCTCAAAAGCTGAGGGCACAGCTTTAATGTCTCTAGACAACAGTCATTCACCTGATGTTCAGTGAATATTTGATGATAAGGAGGAGGCTTTGGCAGTGGTGGGTCTTTTCCCGAAAAGAGCCATATTTATCCCCTGAGAAATGGGCACTAAAAAGCAAATCACAGGATGTTCTCTTTTCTACACGAAAGGTTCCCTCCCTGGCAGGACTGACTCAAGACGGGGTGGAATTAGCTGAGGTTGTCTCTGGGGTCTGTATTCTGCTATCATATTCCATTTATGCTACCCCTAATTTTCAAACTAACTCTGTGCCTTTGCTTAGTCTCTGGCATCCAACCAGAGCTTTGACTGGAGTCTTGGCCACTAATGTTCTTTCTAAATTCTTTGTCATGTTTCTCGTCCTCCTCTTCTCCCCCTCCCCCCTTCCCATCACCCTCACCATAACCATCAACAAACATTTGCAGAGCACCTGATGTATGTCAGGCATTGAGATTTATGTGCATTATCTTATTTTTCATAACACCCCATGAGGCAGGTGTATTTTTTATCTCTATTTTAAAGACAAAGACACTGAAATTTATGAAGAATACTGTTAATCATCAGTGACTGGTGGATTGATTATGTTCATTATTTACAACCTATTATCCTATCCTTAACCTATTTGATATTATTATCAAAGAGCATTGAGAGGCCTTAGTGAGTAATGATGTGTTGAGATACAATGAATCCTATTGGTACACTGCATGTGTTGAGTAGATACAATGAATCCTATTGGTACCCTGCACAGCCAATGCCACAGACATCTCAACTTACAAGGCTTTTCAGGAATAACCTCCTATTAGGATGTCCACATTCCATGAAAGGCCAAGAAGTGGTGGGGAATTTTCTAACCCCTGAAATCATATAACTGTAATATTAAAATATAGCTTTTTACAGCCCTTTCAAAGCACTTTAGTGTCTATTTTTTCATATGGTGGATACTCACTACATCCCTGAATGTTTAGGTGCCAAGGATGTAAGTGATACTTGAAGATGTTAAAAGATTGTCCAAAGCAACCTGGGCTGGGCCTTAGGTCTCCTGATTCTTACTGCGAACACTTTTCCACATACCACACAAAGATCTTTTGGGATCATGGAGGTGTGTATGAGAAGAAAAGGTGCTTTATATTTTTTCTAAGACTCTGTCCCAGAATCCAACCTTGGGACTGAATGGTTGGGCTACTAGTAATTATCAAATCTAATTGACCTTCTATAGATAAGGAGTTTAAGAAAAATGACCCAGTAGTGGACCAATTTGAAGAATTATAAGGAGAATGTGACTTTGGGGGTCCTATAGAAGGTAGGAGAAAAATAATGGTGGGAATTCTGTTCTTTCTGTATTCATCAAGTTTAAAATTGCATCAATTTTAAGATGTACCCCATTTCAGAAAGAAAATAAATGTCAAAAATTGTGCTAATACATAAGAATTCTACGTTTGTGGACTTATTACTGCATTCTAAACACTGGGGTAAGCATTTAAAAATCTTTATAGTATCCCTACAACAAAACCTATGAAATGGATGTTATTCCCATTTTATAGATGAGGAAATTGAGGCTCGGTGGTATTAAAGTACTTTCTGGACTCAAGTGAAGGCTGGCTTACCCCAAAGCTATTGTGTTTTAACTGTGACATTATTATTATTATTAGCTCAGAACTTCTTTTAAGAAAGGATTTGTGGCAGTTCTTTCACCAAACAAAGGTTCTAAAACTCAGTTTCATAAAGTTAGCCCTATTTTCAGTTTACTTAATTTATCCTTTTTTAGAGATAAACTCTTGCTCTGTCACCAGGCTGGAGTGTGGAACTGTGATCATACCTCACTATAACCTTGAATTCCTGGGCTCAAGTGATTTTTCCCACCTCAGCTTCTTAAGTAGCAGGGGCTATAGACACCCACCACCATGCCTGGCTAATTCTTTTAAAATTTTTTGAACATAGTTAGTAAAGCAAGTAGACAGCCCTCAGAATGGGAGAAAATATTTGCAGGTTATGTCTCCAACAAAGGTTTAATATCCAGAATACACAGAGAACTCAAACGTATTAGCAAGAAAAGAACAAGTGATCCCATCTCAGGGTGGGCAGGGGACCTGAAGAGAAACTTCTCTGAAGACAGGTGCACAGCCTACAGACACATGAAAAAATGCTTATCATCCTTAATCATCAGAGAAATGCAAATCAAAACTACCTTGCGGTATCAGCTAACTCCAATAAGATTAGCCCACATCACAAAATCCCAAAACCAGAGATGCTGGCATGGATGTGGAGAAAAGGAACACTACTGCGTTGCTGGTGTGAATGCAAACTAATATGGTCCTTTTGGAAAGCTATCTGGAGAATACTTAGAAATCTAAAAAAGAACTGCCATTCGATCGTATAATTCCTCTACTAGGTATATATCCAGAAGACCAAAAATCACATTATAACAAAGATATCTGTATCAGAATGTTTATTGAAGCCCAATTCATAATTGCTAAATCATGGAAAAAGCCCAAGTGACCATCAACCCACAAATGGATTAATTAATTGTGGTAAATGTATACCATGGAATATTATGCAGCCTTAAAGAAAGATGGAAACTTTACCTCTTTCATGTTTACATGGATAGAGCTGCAATATATTCTTCTTAGCAAAGTATCTCAAGAATGGAAGAAAAAGTATCCAATGTACTCAGTCCTACTA
>CAUYRH010067870.1:0-26315 GCA_963574655.1 Perodicticus potto
GGGCGTTGTGGTGGGCGCCTGTAGTCCCAGCTACTTGGGAGGCAGAGGCAAGAGACTTGCTTGAGCCCAGGAATTGGAGGTTGCTGTGAGCTGTGATGCCACGGCACTCTCTCCAGGGTGACAGCTTGAGGCTCTGTCTCAAAAAAAAAGATCTACTTTCTTAGTAAATTTAAAGTATACAATACATTTTATTATTACTAACCATAGTCACCACACTATATGTGACAGCTCCAGAAATTTTTCATCCTGAATAATTGGCATTTCTCCCACCTTCCAGCCCCTGCAAGTAGATATTTTAATGCATCTGCTGAGTTTCTACGTTTTCTGAGGGACCAATGTGACTGTTGGCCTAAAAGCCAGAGGAGCTTTTCCAGAATGTTGAGAAAAATGCAGCTTCAGGTTAGGCATGATCTAGCAGCTCAGAAATGGTTGTGAAGGCCCAGACTTCTCTGTTCTGTTCATCCTGCTTGCTTGGTATGTGCACCCACCTCAGTCCTTGGCAGCTCCAGAGGGAGGCAGGGCCAGATTCTCTTTCCAGAAGCTTCTCAACAAACTCTCCTTTCTCATACACTCTCTATAGCCATCCCTGAACCAGTCACATGGGGTTGAGGTGGTGGATATGAACTAGGAACTTGTGTGTGGGGGGTCCGTCCTGCTGAGTGCCTATGGCAAAGAATCGAAGAGGAGCCCTTGGCACTGGATGATTTTTAAGAGCTCTTCATTGTCTGCGTGGGACATGTTTTCCTTAGAGCTATTATTTGCCTATTGCAGGAATGGGCACATAATTTGGAGGTATTAGTGCAAAATGAAGATACTGGTCTTTGTCCAAAAATTAGAAGAAAAACTTGCTCTGTTTTTCCTGTAGTTCCCTCCCCACCAACTTCTTGTAGTGTTTGTTTAAATCGTGTTTGCTATTTAACATCATACTCCCTTGGGCATGGGGATGCTTATGGGACAAGGGTGAACCCTCACAGGCACTTGGGGCCCTGCCCTTTGTCTTAGCCTGTAGGGCACCTGCTAGAGGTGGAGGGCAGGAGAGTCTCTAGGTGGGGCAGGAAAGCTTATGGCCAAGAACCTGTGTTTCCTCTGCTCACATACCTGCTCCACTGCCCATCAGAGTTCACTTACAAAGCCCTTACTCAAAGCTAAAACTACGAAGCATCTCCAGACTGTGAGCACAGAGCACAAGCCCCAAGCATAGGACTCATCGCCTTCTGAGCGCAGGACCCTGTGTGATTGCTGGTCACCTGGCCATGAAGCTGGCTGTGAACTTTAACTTGTTTATAATTGTTTTCTATGCTAGTTTCTGGGTTTCTAGGCTTTCAAAGGCAAATCTGGATTCTGTTGCAAGAAAGGGAGGAGAAAGTGCTGGGCAGTACTCAGTAGAGGGACATTGCAAGGAGGCTCTTGTGTGTGTGTGTGTAAATGCTGTCAAGGAGTAGATGGGATGTAAGGGTCTGAGGGACCTTTAAGTTATTTTACAAGTCTGTTGCTTCTGGATCAGCTCAAACCTGCCTTTGCAGCTGAGAAAATGGACAGCTACTCCCAGTCAGTATACTCATTCTCAAGCAAAACACCTTCCTTTCAGGTAGGGCTCCTGAGGAGGTGAAGGACAGTGTGTCCTGTGTCCCCTCCCTCATCTGCTAAACCTGTCCCCAGCACCTGGGGTGTAGAGGTAGAGTAAATGCTCCCTCAGTCTCTTCTTTGGAGGGTTTCTTTTTTACCATTCTGAAACCAGGGGAAGTCTGTGTGTTAATGCCCCCTGATAAAGCAGCAGGTTGTTTTTAAAGATGTGTTTTATTGTAGATTTGTGGTCCAGATGTACAAAGCAGCAGAGGTATGTGCAGTCTGTCAGCTGGGACTCACCTGCCAGTTCCTTCTCCAGAATAAACTGCTTGAAGAGAAGGGACATCTGCCAATTGCCCAACTCTTCCAGCCTCATTACGCCAGTGTAATTTGAGGTTGAGGGTTGTAGGGTGGGAAGCTTCCAAGCTTGGGAAACAGGCAGACGTGGCCTTGAATCTGACTGGCGGGTGGCTTTGACCAGTTACTTAACTCTGAAGTGTCTGTACTAGGTAGATGCAGTGCATTCTGGAATATGCACCTGTTTTGATTTATTTTGCTTCTTGGCATGAGTAGATTTCCACCTAATATCTCATTGGAGTTTTCAGGGCAGGAGTCATTAGGGAGACGGGAGAGTGACCGTGTAGGCCAGACGTGGCCTGTGTACCATGCTGGCGGCCACCCTTCTGCTTCCTCTGAGAAGCAGTGTGCTTGAGCCCAGTGACTTCCTTGACTAGTGTGGAGGCCACCTGTGAGCCCTGGCGTGTGAGGGAAAGGGAAGCCCTCCCTGTTCACAACCTTGGTGGTAAATAAGGAACCTCCTTGGGACTGGGCCAGCACAGTAACTGTTATCATAGCTGCCCTCCTACTGGGATATAGTCCCAGTGACAACGGAAGAGTTGTCCCCTCTTAGCACTCTCATCTGCATCAGGTGCGTGTAACTCCACAGTTGTTATCACATTCTTTTAGCAGCTCCAGGAAATAGTATCATTAAAATTCCCATTTTATAGATGGATAAAGCTGAGGTTCCTAGAAGCTGCGTGTTTGTATGAGGTCACAGTAGTGTTCACACCAGGTCTTCCTCAGTCCGTGCCCTACTGCCAGGGGCAAGCCAGAAATGGTGGTGTGTCTTAAAAATGGGCATCATCCCTAATCTCTTGACTTACTGTGTGGCAGGGTCTGGGAGATAGGACTGTGTAGGTAACCCTTCTCTGTAGCCTGGTCTCTCCATCTCTATCTCTAGACCTACTTTTCATGTGGGAGGCCCTTAGGGAGTATTAGGTTCAAGAGGTTGAAATAAATTGATTTAACAGTATATGGCAGTAAGTTTCTTGGAATTGTCTCAGGGGCCTGGTTTGAATTTCCTGCCATCCCTGAACCATTGTGGCCAAGGGATGAAATATGCTGATTGGCCAGGTCAAGACACATGCCTGCCCAGCAGTGTGCCTTCCCAAACCTCTGAGCTAAGAGTGGAAGAGAAGTGGTTCCCCAAGGAAAAGCAGGGTTCTGTTGCCACCACCCAGCTCCCCTGATAAATGACGCAGAGGAGCACTGCAGACAGAATGATTGATGGCTAACGTTCGCTCTGGCATTCAGCGGCTGAAGCTCGCTCAGGCATTACAGCGAATTTATTTCTTCCAGCAAGGCTTATATAGGCACATAACTTAATCAACAAGCACATGACTTAATCAATAAACATATGACTTAAACCTGACCCCAGGCCTTTTACCGCCTGGTACTTACAGGTCTATGGATAAATTGGACTAACTGATAACCACTTACTATGTAAAACTATCCTTATCAGCTAAGGTTTAACTGGCTTAACTGATAACTACTTTACCAAGGTTATTCTTGGGCTAAGTAATAATCCTTTAACTGACCATTTGGAGGCAGTTAATCCTCTTAAGGGAGTAGCCTGGAAAATCCCACCAGAATTTTTCCTTTCTAACTCACAAAAGACTTTAAACTTGCCTTCACAAAATGGGAGACTGATTGACCTTACAAGGGCACAGATGACTGTGCCTCTCCATTTCCCCCTTTCTAATTAACGTTAATACAGCAAAGCACGTACACACTCTTTTAAGCCAAGAATATCCTGTTTGGATATAAACAACAATGGAGAAAAACCACAAGGGCACTGGGTTGTCTGTTCTGCTTGCCGTCTTCCCTATAAGATTTACTGAAAGTAAATTGAAGTAGGGAATAAAGTGCAATGGCCCACTGTTCCAGGTAGGTGATTAATCCCCAGCTTCGACTTGGCGAGGTCCTCCAGCACATTCTTTCCTTTAAGGCATAGCTGCCTGCATTTTTCAGCAAAGCTGCTCCTGTGAGCTGGGGGAGAATATCCGCCAAAACTCACATCTAGCCCAAGTACTAAGAATGTTCCTTTTCAGGGCCTCATACCTCAAGGAGTACAAATGAGACTGATTCACCTTACGAGGGTGCAGAGGACTGTGTCCCTTTGGGTTCCGTGAGCTAAATTAGAGGAAATTGACTCTTGCAAGAAACAAAAAGAGATGTTTACCATAAGGGTCACTGGTAAATGGTCTTTAAGCAACAAATGGAGAATTGGCAATCACTTTGTTAAGCTCTTAAAATCTTAAGACAGTGATTGGCTCCGATTGGCCAGAAAATGTTTTTTGTGTTGGTTCTCTCTCATCTTCATTTTTGTCTTCATCATCTTAATCGTCTCTTTTTCATTGTCCTCATCTCCTTCTCCTTTGCCGGAGTGGGATGAAACTGAGTAGGACAGACTCTAGCTCTGTAGACATCCTGGGTAATTTCTCACATGCAGACTCATTACTCTGCAAAGGAAGCAGAATTTCTATTGAAGCCTGATCTTTTTGTTGGAAGGAACTGGGCACAAAGATACTATCAATACTATCCCATCATCAATAAGAGTTTGTAACGCATGACTCTGGAATGTAAGCTCAAGGGAGGCAGGAATTTGTTCACTCTTGTATCCCTAGTATCTAGACAGTGCTGGGCACATACTAGATAGATGCTCAGTGAACATTTACTGGCTGGCTGGATGTGAGCAGCGGAGTGGGAAGAGCATGCTTTTGAGCTGGATAGATCTATGTTTGAGTTGGCATTCTGGAAAGGTAGTCTTTGAGTTGCTTGATATAGAGTGACCAGTCAGGGGCCTGGTGAGATTATTACCGGTCACTTTTACTTGGTGGCCAGGTAGACAGGAGGCTAGAGCCTTCAGAACAGTGGAGAGGGACCAGGAGGGGTTATTTCCTCTCCTCCCTACCCTGGGAGCAAACATCTCTAAGAATCCACTGACTATTTGTTATTTTGGGCACTGAAGCATCTTTGGGGGCTCTTCATAGCTTGAGAACTTCCAACAGAGAGAGTTACTCAATCTCCTGCTTTATAGTTGTGTGGAATATTTTTCTACTTCTGTTAAAGGAACCTAGATTCTTTGCCCATCTTCGTCAGCATTTTTATTTAGAGATGCATAGTTATTAAATAACTCTTCTACAGTGTCTTTGAGCCTCTATTTCCTTGCCTATAAAACAGGCATAAAGGCTTGAAGAGAGGTGGCTGTTACAGTGCAAGAGTATTCATCAAGGTCTCAGAAGAGTATCTGGCACATGGAATTTATCCTGCAGTGGCCACTGTTACTATTAGAGCCCAGGGAAATAACTGAGTTATATTGGGGCCTTTACAGACTGTGGAATTCATTAGAAAGTGTTTCTGGGGCACATATAGTAGATGGAACACAGGCCTCAGGATGGCTAGAGCCATGAGGAAATTCTGACTTAACTGCTTGTTCTTTATATGACATTGAACACATGATTTAACTTGTCTGAGTCTGGTTTCTTGTTGAGTAAAAAGGATATCATAATATCTACTCTCCGTGGCTGTTGTGAAGCCTCCTTTAATGAAAATCTTTGGTCTTTGAGCCTTTCTCCACCCTCTCAGGCCCATTTTGGGAGAGCTAAGAAGATACAGGCTTGTCTAGCATGAGTTAGGTTAGGGCTGATTCTGTTGCACTAATAAATGATCCTTGATGTCAGGGCTTTAACAAGATAAAAGTTTATCTCTGATTCACTCTATGTGTCCATTGTGGTCTGTCCAAGGGCAAGGGTGGGAGTGTTCCGCTCCACACAGTGACTCAGGCATCTGAACTGACAGATCCAAGATCTTGTAACCACACCACCTGGAAAAGATGGCATTTTTGGTTAGCATGGCAGGGTAATGGGCAGCTCAGGTTCACAGACTGATAGTACTGTGCTGTGACTTGGAAGCAACACATGTCACTTTTTTGTGGAGAATAGTCAAAAGCCTGTGCCCAGTTGTACACAGGAGGATGGAAACTTGGGGGAGCAGGTGGAGCACTTGGTGAGCATCAGTGCCTCTGCCACAGAAGGACCCATTGGTTGTCACCATGTCATTTCTATTGTAGGGCTAGAACAACTGTGGGCAGGTGACTTCACAGCTTCCTGGACACTTCTGCCAGGAAGTGAAGATACGTAGGTCTAAACAGAATCTCCTCCCCATCCCCTGAGGTTGATAGATGCTGCTGAAATGTGAACTCTCTTTAACCTCTACCAGATTCTTAGAGGTAGGTGTGATCTTACAGCGCTGACTGCTCAAGTAGTAGAAAGCAGAGGAAGGTCACCTCTGATGGGCCACTCTGTTGGGGCAGCCCTGGTGCAGAAGTGTGGTGATGTGTTTGCATTTATCTTCACTGAGTGTGTTATGGGGCTTTGAGTGACCCAGAGAAAGTGTTTTATTTCCCTTGATTCCATACCAAGGAGGAAAGGTAACTGATGTCTGCTGCCTGCTGAGAGCAAAGCTCGTGTGCTTGGCACTTTAACATAAACCATCTCAGTCACGTCCACAGTACCCCTTGGAGGGAAGAGATTACCATCTTCATTTTGCTGGTGAAACAGTGAGGCTTAGAGATGTTCAGAACTGTACAGAAATAATAGCTTCGATTCCTGGGGTAAAATAGAATTTTGGTGCATGCAGCAAAACATGGTCTCAGATTCAAGCCCAGTCTTGTCTGCCTCTAAACTCCACGTTCTTGTTTTAAACCACACCATCTTGTCTGTCCATTATTGTGGACACTGGGCTTAAAGAAATTTAAGGGATGTGCAAAATTTCCTGTGTCAGCCGAAGCTATAAGAATCAGAATCGTGGTATCATTTATTAGCCCTAGTTATGTATTAAGTCATTTAATCCTCCTAACAGCTCTCTGGTACCAGTGGTTCTATGGCTACCATTTTTGAGAAAGAAGAACTGAGGCCCAAAGAGGTTGAATGACTTACCCAGAAAGTTACTGGCAGACTGGAACAGAATTCTGACCATTCAGCTCCAAGTTCATCCTCTAGGCTACTACCCCACATTGCGTGTTTCTACACATACTTGGGCACAGTATCCCCTACAGGCGCCTGTGTTCACGCCTCACTACTGAGCATCAGTGGCTGTACACGCCTCCCTGCAGCACCAAGGCAGCCATTTTCTGAAGGGGGCTCTTCCTAGCTTTATGTGAGGGCTGTTTGCTGTGAGAAGGGGACTCTCCAGGGAGAAAAACATTTTTGATGCTCATAAAATGTAATGTTTTTTTCATTTATTGTCTTTCTTTTGAGACTTGGGCATAATTTAGTGATCCCATGGCTGAAATATTCAGGAGGTCTCTGTGTATTATTTCCCAAGGAATGTTATTAAAAATACACACTGGCCTCCACTGATTTCTCAAGGCTTGAGAATAGGACAAACAGCCACATGATTTCAGAATTTACATCTTTGTGTAAAAATCAGTGCTTTCTAGTATCCTGCAAAATAAATGTAAAAGGAGTACTTGAGAGTGAAGTATTTTTTAGAAAAACTTGTGAATGGGGGACCTAGTGTTAGTTGCATCATATTATATAGCTTCGGGGGTCTAGCAACTAATTCTCAGGAATAAGATGAAGCTGCCTCAAGGTGAGCCCCTGCTCTGTGCCAGGATGGCTGCTCTGAGGTCATATCTTACCCTATTTAAAATCCTACTCAACAGGTTGGGTCCCCTGCTCAGGTGGGAGCAGGTGAGCAACAGGCCTTGTCAGTGGCAGGCCAGTGTGAAGCTGTCTCCCTGCCTGGTGCCAGCTGATGTCTTTCTGCCTCCAGCTCAGCTTAGTGTCACTTCTTCTGGACCCACCCCCCGGCCAGGTGGGTATTTCCCCTTCATGTTCTCAAGGACCTTCATGCTCCTTCTGTACCACTGGCCACACTCCCTAGGGACTGTTGGACTCTGTGCCATAAGACGAGGAGCTCCCTGAGTGCAGGAGCAGGGTGCTGGTCACACTGCCTGGGGACTGTCTGACTCTGTGCCATGAGATGGAGAGTTCCCTGAGGATGGGAGCAGGGTGCTGGTCACACTGCCTGGGGACCATCAGACTCTGCTGTGAGATGGGGAGCTCTCTGAGTGCAGGAGCAGGGTACTGGTCACACTGCCTGGGGACTGTCCAACTCTGTGCCCTGAGACGGGGAGCTCTCTGAGGGCAGGAGCAGGGTGCTGGTCACACTGCCTGGGGACCGTCGGACTCTATGCTGTGAGACGGGGAGCTCTCTGAGTGCAGGAGCAGGGTGCTGGTCACACTGCCTGGGACCATCAGACTCTGCTGTGAGACGGGGAGCTCTCTGAGTGCAGGAGCAGGGTGCTGGTCACACTGCCTGGGGACCATCGGACTCTGCTGTGAGATGGGGAGCTTTCTGAGTGCAGGAGCAGGGTGCTGGTCACACTGCCTGGGGATTGTCCAACTTTGTGCCATGAGACAGGGAGCTCCCTGGGAGTGGGAGCAGGGTGCTGGTCACACTGCCTGGGGACTGTCAGACTCTATGCTGTGAGACGGGGAGCTCCCTGAGGGTGGGAGCAGGGTGCTGGTCACACTGATGTCCAGAGCCCAGGATAGGGCCTGGCACACAGCTGCTCAGTAAATGTTTGTTGATTGAATGAAGAAATGTGAATGAACAACTGAATAAGCAGATGAGTAAGTGGTCCCGGAACAGTGCAGGGAGGCGCATTTGGCTGTAGGAGGGAAAGAAGTTTATAAAATAAGGACCCCAGGGCAAAGAGAGATTGCCCAGTGGGTGATGGGAGGAGGAGCTCCAGCTCTGATCTTGAGGCCTCTGTTTATTAGCTTGGGTAGGACTGAAGCTCTGAAAGCCCACTTCCTCGTGTCTCTTAAAGCAGCAGTTCTCAACATGTGGGTCTCGACCCCTTTGTAACAATGAAAATACATCGCGGCATTAGGAAGGTTGAGAACCACTGTCTTAAAGGGAGCATTGGCTAAAACGTAGAGAATGCAAGGGCAGGGATTTTTATCTCTTTTGGTTGCTAATACATCCATGGGTGTTTAAAACATGGCTTGGTAGATGCTTAATGGGTGTTTATTGAATGAAATAATCTGAGAATTTCCAGATATGGAAGATGAGTTTTTTGAGAAGGAACCATGGATAGGCTGCATGAGGTTGCCGTGTGGGTGGGCTGACAAAAAGACAGGGTCTGGCATCAGATCTGTGCTCAGCAAATGCCTGCTCTTAACGATGACAGCCTCTCTTTCCCCTTCTCTTTCTCATCCCTCTCCTCAGCTGCCTGCCCGGCAGGCTAGGGAGATGAGGCCATTGGTAGGCTGCCTTCCAACTCTCAGGTCCTTGAGAATCAAGAGTTGTCCTCCGTGAGCAAGCCAGTGACCACAGTGCTATTGAAAGGAGAGGCCAGCAGAGGCTTTTTTTTTTCTTTTTTTTTTTTATTGTTGGGGATTCATTGAGGGTACAAGAAACCGGGTCACACTGATTGCATTTGTTAGGTAAAGTCCCTCTTACAATCGTTTTTTGCCCCCAAAAGGGACGGCACACACCAAGACCCTACCCCCCCTTGCTCCTTCAGCCAGCAGAGGCATTTAAAGTAATTCTTGACCTGTTTTCTTCAGGACTAGCTGAGCATGGGGTTTGCTCCGATGAAGGGTTGTAATTACCACCATTGTGTGCTGCCAGGTAACCCACTTCAAGTGCTGTGTGAACAGAAAGGAGCTGCCCCCTTTCCTTCCACTACCCTCTGCCATCGATCCAGCAGAACAAAGCACTGCAGGGTCTGGTGTCATTGGTGGCTCTTGTGGAGCTGGGTAAGAGCCTGTGTTCCTGCCAGGGCTGTGAACTGCCCAGGGACAGTGCTGTTGCGGGCAGAAGCTGGAGGGAACAGTGCTGCACCCCCTGCTGTGGGAGCTTCGTGTCTGCATGGTGGCCATTGCAGCCATCTCCATGTGACTGAGGGCAAATGCTCTAGTCTCTGTGGACCTCACTCTCCTCCCCTGTAAAATAGGAGCAGCGCTAGCACCTAGCACCATGTCTTAGGCCTGTGTGCCCTTGTGCACGTTGTACATTGCACAATGGCATGTGGCTCTGGGGAGACCAATGGGACGGTGACCATCTGTGCTCCACTCACCTCCCCTGTCCTCCCATATTTCCTTCTTTCCCTTATTTTTATGCCATGCCAAGAAAAATTAGTGGGAAAGCATTGAAGGATTATTTTTTAGATTGTTTAGATAGTAGAGAAAGAGAACATGGGCAGAATAGCATAACGTGCCTCTGTGTGATTGTCACAAAGTCCCACTCAGTCTCACTGCCCCAACTCCACCCTCAGCACTATTTTGAAGCAAACTGCAGACGTCATGTGATTTTATTTGTCAGTGTCATTGAAGGGTGTTAAGCAGAGAAGAGGCACGATCCAGGTTCAGTTTGGGGAAGGCCTTTTGAGCGTTAGCCAAGTGTGGGGACAGTAAGGGATGTGTGTCCTTGTGGGATGAGGGGACAGCTTCTGGACCAAGGTTGGCAACAGGGATGGGCACAAATCTGGGAGAGATGAAGGATGTGAGTTCTGCTGGACCATGGCACTGGTAGCTTTCTCCTGGTGCGTCTCCTCTGGGATAACAATGGCTTACATTTACGGAGTCCTTTGGGTATGCTGTGCCCCCAGTCCAGTACTTCATTTGTTGTAATTTATTTAAACCTCACAAAAATGAAACTTACATTGTGACTAACCTAATTTTATGGATGAGAAATTGAGGGCCAAAGAGAGAAAGTTGCCCCAAAATCACATCTAGGAAAGGGGGAACATTGGATTTCAATGTTCAGCCAGTCAACTGCCTGGCTCTGGAGTTTGTGTCTCATCCACCACTCTGCCTGGCCTTGCCAGTAATGGCCTGAGGGGACAGGTGAGAATCCTCTGGGACCTCTGAACACCTTTCACAGCCAGGGAAACACCTCACGAATGCTCCTTAGGTGAGGGCTGGAGCTCATGTTTGTGGTTTTGCCTTTTTTCTCCCATCATTGCTCATTTGTCTCAAACACCCACAAAGGAGGTGGGGGCCGCTGTTTAGCATTGTCACTGTTGTGTACTCTTTGCCCTTGGAGGGCTGTTAGTGGGAAGAGTCTCCTGGGCAGTCAGCAGTAGCCACGCTCTCCTTGGCTTGTTTGTGTGTCCTCTGAGAGGTCAGCAGAGGTAAGGCTGAGCACTGGGGACTGGGACCCCACAGCCCCGAGGCAACGCTAGACCACTTCCCCAAACACCTGTTTGTCAGAGGTGTCCCTTATGGACTGAGCCGTGGGTGCTGGTGTTTCCCCCATTAGACTGTAACTCCAACCCCTTGAGTTGCAAGTATTACCTCTCTCACACCTGGCGTTCTCAGCACATTGTTACAGAGGTTAAGGGAGTCTTTTAAATGTGAAGTTATCACCAGGCTCTTACGAGCCTCTATGGACCCCAGAGCTCTGCAGACAGGCTGCACTTGGCTGCCTTGGGGTGACACTTCAGGATGGGTGTGCCCCAGGGTTTCGGCTGAGCGTGCTACTGGGAGGCTTCGTGGTGTGGTGCTGAGGAGGGCGCCCGTCCTATCCTGGGGCCAGCCAGGACGCTGACCCAGTAGAATCAAGGCAGGAGGTAGAGTGGAAGGAGGGCAGGACCTTGGGCAGGGGGGCTGAGAAGGAGGGAAATGCAGGGCCCCAAACTCTGGGACCAGGCTGATCCCCCACCCCCATCTTGCAGACTGCATGACTTTGGACAGTTCTGTCACCTCTCTGAGCTTGGATTTCCTCATCTGTCTCGTGGGGGTCAGTTTCCACCTCCCAGGCTTATAGTGCTGATGTGTGAGGCATTTAGAACGCTGCCCGACTGCGGGAGCCTCCTTAAAGTGCCTCAGTGCCGCTCACTGTGGCAGGCCCTGGGTAACTAACTGCCGGAACACTGTCAATCTGTGCCTCACGACAAACCTGTACAATAGGTGACTGTGTCCTCCTTTAGCAAAGATACCAAGAATCAAAGATGTGCTACTTTTTCTTTTTGAGACAGTCTCACTCTGCTGCCCAGGCTGGAGAGCGATAGAGCAGTCATAGCTCCTTGTAACCTCAAGCTCCTGGAATCAATCAACTCTCACGCCTCAACTTCCTGAATAGCTGAGACCACAGCACGTGCCACTGCGCCCAGATGGCTTTCTCATTTTTTGTAGAGACATGGGGTCTTGCTGTATTGCCCAGGCTGTTGTTGAACTCCCAGCCTCCTGAAGTTCTGGGACTGCAGGCCGCTGTGCCTTGCAGACATATGATTTTCCACTTCAGGCCCCACAGCAGTGAGCAGGCGGGACCTGGGTTTGAACTATAGGTGCCTCACTCTTCTGTACCCAGCTGAGTCTCTTCTCCTTAGCAGGCACTTCATGTGGAATGCCCAGAAGTAGTCTATGGAAGTCTCTTGGGATGTCTTCAAGTTGGGATTTTCAATGAAAATAGCTTCTAAATTGCCTTTGCATGAAGCAAAAACCACTGTGGAGAAGGCTAATGCTGGCTGTGGGGGGCTCCCAGAATCTTCTCTGGGGGTTTCCTTTGGACCCCAAGTCTCACAGCAGGCCTTGCCTTTGCTGAGGTTCTCACTTACTCTGGTTGTGCCTTCTTACTGCCAGCGTTCCCTGGAGGACAGGCTTTTAATAAGCCAGATGGTGCTGTAGGAGGCTCAGAGGGCAATGGGACAGCCAGAGCCCAGGTGGTTCTCTCCCTCTGCCGGCCGGTGGTGGTCATTCCCATGGGGGATGGCACCCTTCCCAGTCTGTGTGAGGTGCGTGTGTGTGCAGGTGTGTGTGGGCGCCCATCACTTTCAGTGGTGTTCTCAGCCCTTAGTCCCAGGCTGTGTGAGGTGCGTGTGTGTGTGGTGTGTGTGGGCGCCCATCACCTTCAGTGGTGTTCTCAACCCTTGGTCCCAGGCTACATGAGGTGCGTGTGTGCAGCTGTGTGTGGGCACCCATCACCTTCAGTTTGCTCTCAGCCCTTGGCCCCAGACTTCTCACCTCTTCCAGGTCCCCTGCTGTTCTGCTGGTATCTTGAGTCACCCACACAGGATTATAGTGACAGTACATGCTGAGAGGCAGAATAGGGGAGTGTGGCCAAGAACATGGACACAGATGTTCAAATCCTGGTTTTGCTGCTGATTCCTTGTGGCCTGGGGCAGTTGCTCACTCTGTCTGTGCCTCAGTTTTCTCCGTTGCAGAATTACTCCATTGTAGGGACTGTACCATCACTTACTAACCAGGGCAGTGGTGGGATTTAGGCGGGGAGCTGCACGGACTGCATGTGGAACATTTCTGGTGCACAGAGACTGGGCCCTGGCCCCTCACGTAGAGAGGGATCCACAGACTACAGAATGCTGGCCATTTCTTAATCTCCATTGAGAGTCTCATGGCCCCAGTGGAGGGTTAAAGAGTGTTACGGGATCTAAAAACAGGAAACCTGGTCCACAGTTGGGACCCAATTTTTACAGAGTAAGCTGTATGGCCTTACATGGGTCACTAGCCTCCCTGAGCCTGGGTTTCCTCCACTCCCAAGTGGATGCAGCATTTCGCTTCCTGGGTTATTTGTCACCTGAACGGTCACATGATGGGATGAGGAAGGACTTTGGAGCCACAGTAGCTGGGATTCAGATTTTACGGCCACTCATTAAGTCTGTTGGCCTGTTAGTCCCTGAGCCTCCCCTTGCTCTGCTACTAAATGGGTGCGAAGCACCAGTGCTGAAGGCGCCACAGAGCTGGGTCTGAGTGGACAGGACACCTGCAATCGTTTGAGGACACTACAACTCTTCATCTGGTGCTGAGTCTGAACACCCGTTCTTTTAGGCAATATTCTTAGTTTTCAAGGCTAAACTGGCACTATAAGAAAACAATGTATAGGTCAAGCATCTCAAATCCAAAAGCCCAAAATCTGAAATGCTCTAGAATCTGAAATGTTTTGAGTGCCAGCATGAAAAGGAAATACTCTTTGGATATTTTGGATTTCAGATTTGAGATGCTCAACTGGAAAGTATAATGTAAATATTCCCAAATCCAAAAAATGCAAAATCGCAAATAGTTCTGATCCCAAGCATTTCAGATAAGGGATACTCAGCTGTCTGTGCATCTAAAAGATTGATGGACGTTGAGAACTTTGGTTTTATCTTATTTTTTTCCAACTCGCTTAGAAATTTGTATCCAAAACATGGCTGTATTTTGACTTCCTTTTTTCATGGTTTCTCATAATTATTAATGCTGACATTGCTTCAAATACAGCCTATGTGTTATAGATAAATGTGTCTCAAACTATCTGTGAAGAATCAGTTTTTAGAAAAAAAATTTCATTCACTGCAAATTGACACATTTGTAAAATATAAACAACTCTAGAAAAATTATGAAATTCTAGGGTTTCATGGCAATGATGACACGTACTCTAAGCATTTCTAAATGCTTACTTTTCATTTCTTCTCTTGGCCCAGGCTAGTAGTAAACGGTTGTATTCCAGCAGCAGTTCATGGTCCACCCTTTACACAGTGCTGTCACAGACCCACTGGCTGTGCCCTTACTGAGAGTAACGGTGCTGTAGTGATGGCTGCAATCAGTCCTCCACAGTCACAGCTTCTACGGCTGTGGGTCCTCCAGCCATAGTTTCACCCGACTGTGGATCGAAATATCCTGGGGGAAAATGCTTCTGTACTAAATGAGTATAGACCTTATTTCTTATTATTCCCTAAACAGTACAGTATAACACCTCTTTACATAGCATTTATATCACATTAGGTATTGTAAGTAATCAGGAGATGATGCAAATTGTATGGGAGGATGTGTGTAGGTTTTGCAAATACTATGGCACGTACAGAAGGGCCTTGAGCATCGTGGATTTTGGCATCTGTGGGGAGTGCTAGAACCAATCCCCCAAGGATACCTAGGAACGACTGTTCTGCCATCCATTGTTGGCAGGCAGGGTTCATGAAAATTTTTTTTGGCTCACGGCTTTATTCATATTGGTGAGAGTTCAGAGGTTGAGAGTGCTGATGAGTGGAGAGCCTCCCGGGGTGTCCTGTTTACAGATGAGGAACTGGGGATGACCCACCTGCAGTTCAGTGTCAAGTCTGTGAGCTGCTTCCTTTGTCTTGCCAGTGGTTCCTGATTCTGGTTGATCACTGCAGTCACAGAGGCCTTTAGAATGTACGTCTTTGGATTCCTTCCCCCAATCTATTGAATTGGAATTTCTGGGGCTGAGGCCCAGAAATCTGAATTTTTCACAAGCTCTCCCAGTGACTAATGATGAATTGGGTAGGGAGACACTGGCATTTCCCTCCACCCTGAGGGACAAACTTATCTTCTTTAACCATCCAAGGGTCCATCATACCTGAAATGGAGTCTAAAAAACCCACATAGTAGGGCATCAAGGTGTGGGTCTAGTTCCCCACCCTGTCCCTTCCTGATCCTGAGACCTGGGGCTGATGATCCAACCTCTGAGCCTCATGGGTCAGGAAGGCGTGCCTGCCCTGCTGGAAGGCGGCCACGGTGACACAAGCTGCTATAGCTAATGCCTGCGAGAGGCCTAACGGGGCTGCTGCAAAGTGGACATTAGTTAAGTTCATTTTTAACCAGGCAGGTGCAATGAATGTAGTCATCACAGAAAGAGATCCCAGGCCTCTCCTCACAGCCGGTGTGAATAGGGCCAAAAAATAGGCTTGTAAGTTTTATAAAACTTAAATAAATTCTGAGGTATCTAAGTGATTGTTCTTGGAGAGTTTGGATATGTGATCAGAAGAGCCTCAGTTGCTGCTAATATTTGGGGAGGTGCCTTGATCTAATCAATCAGCATGATTTACTTGAATGTGATTAGATAGTGAGGACATACTGATATGAAAAGAAATGCCAGAGGCTTTAAAAAAAACCAAAAACTTATAATCCTTTCATGATTTGGCAGGTAATTATGATAATTCCTGGTATTTTCACAGGCTTAAGCTTTTTCACATCCACATTATTTTGGGAGATCATCTTCCCTGAAACTCCAGCTGGAAGGAGTCCCTGATGCTCCAAAGGCATCATTTGCCAAAGCCCAATTCAAATGTCACCTTCCTGTTGATGCTTTCCCCAGTCTTTTGGGCCTGGGCTACCAAATAGATGTTGTCTTACAGTTCATGCAGCCTGGTGTCTTCTGAGGACGATGTGCTGTGGTTGATGAGAGCTATCTGCCGCAGGGCTGGTCAGTGGGAGAGAGCAGGGTCCTGGGGTGTTTCAGCAGTCCCCTCTCTGCCGCAGGGCCGGTCAGTAGGAGAGAGCAGGGTCCTGGGCCAGTCAGTAGGAGAGAGCAGGGTCCTGGGATGTTTCAGCAGTCCCCTCTCTGCCACAGGGCCAGTCAGTGGGAGAGAGCAGGGTCCTGGAATGTTTCAGCAGTCCCCTCTATGCTGTAGGGCTGGTCAGTGGGAAAGAGCAGGGTCCTGGGGTGTTTCAGCAGTCCCCTCTCTGCTGTAGGGACAGTCAGTGGGAGAGAGCAGGGTCCTGGGGTGTTCATCAGGCCCCTTTGGTTGGACTCTTACATAGATTCTCTTCATTTGGAGCTAAACTTGTACTTTGAAAACACATGCAAGTAGAAAGGCAGGATGACTGCCCAGTAATGATTTGCCAAGTCAAAGGTGAATAGTCCTAAAAATTTGATATATGTTGACCAGGTGCCCGTAATCCCAGTGCTTTGAGAGAATGAGGTGGGAGGATTGCTTGAGGCTGGAAGTTTGAGACCGGCCTGGGAAACATAGTGAAACCCCATCCCTTAAAAAAAGTAAATAAATAAAATTAGCTGCATTGTAGGGCACACTTGTAGTCTCAATGTGAGAGAATCACTTGAACCCAGGAGTTTGCATCTATAGTGAGCAATGACCACACCAGGATCAGATCCTTTCTCTTAACAACAAACAACAAAATTGGCGGGACGTAGTGGCTCACACCTATACAGCCCTTTGGGAGACTGAGGACCTCAAGACCAGCCTAGACAAGAGCAAGACCCAATTGCTACAAGAAATGGAAAAATTAGCTGGGCATGGTGGCATGTGCCTATAGTCCCAGCTACTTGGGAGGCTGAGGCAGGAGGATTACCTTGAGCCCAAGAGTGTGTGGTAATAGTGAGCTATGATGATGCCACTGCACTCTAGCCAGGGTGACAGAGAGAAACTGTCTCAAAAACAAACAAACAAAAAAATTGATAAATGTCACCAACTTGCCTTGTTGCTTAAACTTCTTAAATCTTTCTACCTTCTCTCTAGCCCAAAGGATGAAATCTAAATGATGACTAATAAGCTTCTGCATCTTATTTACTGATATGGTGTACACCTTCTAAGCATAAGTTAGGGACCACATCTTGTACCAGCCAGGTGTTCTCCTTGGGCCTTTAGAGAGTCCGAGCTCTGTTCCCAAGCCTTTAATGCATAGTGAGCTGTGAATTTGGGGCCATATCGTCCCTAGTCACTGTATTTGGATTTCTTATTGTCATTAGTGTTATCAACGGCACCTCTTCCTGAAGTGTCATCAGGTTAATTTTCATGGACCGTAACAACTGAGGATAGAAAGAGGCACACCAGACTCTCAAACTGGCTCTGAACATTGATGCACAAGGAACTGGATCTGCCATGGAGGGCTCCCTGGCATGTGCCAAGGCCCATTGGAGAGGTGACTCCTGAATGTGGTCTTCTGGATGAGGCCTTCTCTGACACCCTATCTTCACTCCGTGTTGTACCAAGTGTCAAAGGATTTGAACTGTGTGACTCCTATCCCCCAACCCTCACCCCTGCCCACTATAACCCAGCACATGCCCAGGGGATGGTAGCAACTCTGGTAGGCTCTTTTCAGGGGGACATTGTCTTCCCCCAACAGTCCAACTCTTTGGCATAGCACACAGAGACCCTTTTCCTTCTGGCCTCAGGAGACCTACCTATCCACAGCTTCCTCCACAGGTCCTCCATGGTCACCCATCACACGAAACCAGCTCTCTTGTTCACCGAGTGCTCACCCTGCCCCAACCATGCTGCCAGGCCTGCTGAGTGCAGCATCACACAGTGACCCAGTGAGGTGGTTGTGGTTTTAATACCCGTTTGTAGATGAGCAGCCTCGGGCATGCACCGGAGCACACTTCCAGTAACTATCAAGCTCAGACCTGTCTTGCTTCCATTATATCCAGTCCACATTTCCTAAGCCATTTGCTCATTTTGTTAGGGTGAGTTAACCACCTTCTTCAAGCCCTCCCTGCCAACTCTGGTACCAGCCCTTGTACCTGCGGTTCTCTTGTTGGACATGCCCTTCCCCTCTGTGTCTACAGGGGACCTTCTAGGACTTGACATGTTTCTGGAACAGAGAAGGCCTGTGAGGGCTGAGAGGGGAGAGAGCTTGGGGCAACATCTTGAAAGTGTTTGGGATTTTATTCTTATGGCAATGCAAGCACTGAAGGGATTAAACAGCAGGTAACGATATCAGAGGATCCTTTGAAAAGATCACCTCTGCCTGTTTGAGTGGATGTATTGGAAGGCACCTCTTCTGTCCATATTCAGTTAAGAATAAGAAATTGAAATGAGACTTGTGAGTGCCCTCAAAGCCTCATAAAAATTCTAAGAGGCAGTGGTTGTGCAGCCTATTGTTATTTTTATGGTAATGGGAACTGTTTGTGATCTCACAATCCTCTTCTGAGGCTCTTTCTGAGTCTTCAATTTATTTCTAGTTATACTGAAGTTTGGAAATAGTCATTCAAGGAGCAGTAAGCTTAGTGTGATTTATGTAAAATGAAAGCCGTTTATATCAATGGCTGTAGGTAGGGATATGTAATATAAAACAGAGTTTCAGAGGTTAGTTTAGTAATGATGTAGTTTTTTTTTTTTTAACTTATATTTGTATTTGGGAGAATGAACATTGTAGTTTTAATGGTTGCTGGAAATTATTTTATCAAATTTTATCTTCTCAGTTTGATCAGATTTTTTTTTCATTTCCTAGCGAAATGAAAAGTTTATCTGACATGGTCAAGTCCTATTTACTCTTCTGGCTGCAGCAGAAAACCAGGGTTTTGATAGCTCATGGCAAACATCAGTTGAAGCTGGGATTTTTCCATGTTTTATGCATTTATGGAAAACTGCTATAACACCCTGGCTCTGAGTGCAAAACAAACTCTGAACACAAAACCCTGCTTTGCTTTGGAAATGAGAGTGGGATTTATTTGATGCTCCCATTCATGGGGGCGCATTAGCAGGTATTCACCAGCGAGGTTGGCAGCTTTGTGCTTCCTGCCTGTCCCAGGGAAATGGGTTTATATTCCCGAGGATGCAGATGGAGGGCTAATGTGACTTGTGTGTGGGCCACAGGCATGGGCATTGTTAGTGATATTGCATTTGTTTGTTAAAGGCCAAAAGATGATCAACTTAATCTTTTCTTATCCAAAAGGAATAAGGCAACTGGGAAATATTAATTTTAGGTTTGTACAAAGAAAAAAGCTGGTGAAAAGGCTCCGTGACTTATTCACCCTTTCTTAATTGTGCGGTTCTTGCAGTATCTTTTGTGCCATTTTCACCTAGTATTTTGCTCTGGCTTGAAAGAGGTCGACACTTCCGGACAGAGGGGGTGCCTGTGAGTGGGAACTCATGGAGCAAGTTAATGGAATCGCCCAGATAACAATGAGGTGCCTAATCACTTCGTGTTGATTGCACAATGGTTCCCTTTTATTTCAGGTGAAGATTTTAGTTCTTGAACGAGTCCAGGTGCTTTGTCTGACTGATGAATGGGAACTTAAATAAGGAAAAGTAAAAGAACAGGAAGGAAACGTACCCTTGACTAACATTATATTGTCATGTATTTTCTTCTGTGACTTACCCTTTATGTAACAGGAAAGGAAGGCTCCCTGTTATTCTGCCTGAGATGAAGCGCAGCTTAGAGACCTCTCTTTCTCATAAAGATGCTCCCTCTGTCCCTTCTTTATTCTGACAGCATCTCCTACATCTCATACAAAGTACTTATGCAAATTACCTCGTTATATATGCGTTGCGTACCATGTAGTAATGCTTACATGAAGCCTTGGGTATAGACTGTGGGGTGATCTCTTGGGAAGGACAGAGGGCCAGGTGGGTGAGGGTCTGCATGGCCTCACATTCTGGGGCGTTCTCTTTAAAATGCTTACAAGATTCTTCATTCTGTGTTCTTGGAGAATATAGCAGGATCTCACATCTCTGCAGTATTTAAATAAATTATAGTTGAATAGTCTATACACTGATTATAGACTACCTATAGTCACCTCCATTTTTATTCAGGATCAGCTGAGCATATTGAATAGTTCAATTTGGAAAACATGCAAGGGTTCCCAGCAGGCCTGAATGGGTTGCATCCGGGCACTGTAGCATAGAAGGAGCATAGCACATAGCCAGGGCTTAGTGGTCCAACCTTTCTTTCTATAAAGTGGGAATAATAACATCTGCCTCAAAGCACTGGTGTGATGCAGCTGTGAAGAGCACACAGGAAACATTTAGCCTGACAAAGAGTAAACCAGGAGGCCCGTTGTGATGCTGTGGTTTAGCCTGTCACCACTGTCTTCACTAGCCTTGATAGGGCTCTGGTTCCTGTTTTCTTGGTATTCAGGACCTTGAACCTGATGAACCAAATGGTCAGAGTTTTTTTCATGATGCTATTAGGGAAATTCCTTTTCTCTTTAATTTCAGATTAATATGAGGGTACAAATGATTGGGTTATATTGTTTGCATTTCTAAGGTAAAGTTCAAATCGTAATTGAGAAGTTCTTTTTTTTTAATTAAATCATAACTGTGTACATTAACGCACTTACGGGGTACAATGTGCTGATTTTATATATACTTTGGAATGCTTTCAGGAAGAACTCAGAAAGAAAGCCTTTTCTAGAAAAGTGTTCATCAAAACTGATCTAATACAGTCCTATTCTGACCATATACTGTGACCTGTTGACTCTGAAGCCTTAAAATCAAGGGGGGAAAAATGTATTCAACTTGTGGGTGGATTTCCATGACCTGCAGGAAAGCAGTGCTGTCAGCTGTCACCCAACAACCCGCACAGGCCTTATTGACAAGCAGCAGGAAGGAGAGACGGGAAAGGACAGGGCGCATCCCCAGGACAGGTCTGCATCCCGGCCTGACTGTTCTGTGCTTATGTTCTAGGTGGCAGAAATGCATGGTGAGCTGATTGAATTCAACGAGCGCCTGCACAGGGCCCTGGTGGCCAAGGAAGCCCTCGTGTCCCAGATGAGGCAGGAGCTCATTGATCTGCGGGGGCCGGTAAGTGCTTTCCCAGCAAGGCCTGGGCTTTGCTGCCTGCCCCTCTCTGTCCACACAGCCTCTGCTGCCTACAGCCCCACTGCTGAGCTGGCTTATTTTTGAGGATGCCAAGGGTAAGGAAAAGCCTGAGGATTAAAAGAGTGACCATCCGTGTACCTGCTAGCCAGATTAACCTACCCCATATTTGCTTTTTTTGAGGTGGGAGGGGGGGATAATACACAAAATGTTACAAATTCTGTTGAAGTGACATTTCATGCTTCTCCCTCTAGTAATCTATATCCTGAAATTAGCACATAGCCTCCCTCTCCATGTTTTCATATTTTGCTGTATAGTTAAATTTCTATGAGCAGTAGACAGTATTAGTTCTGGTTTTGTGTACATAACTTTTACCTGCATGACACGACTTGTACATATCTGTTTCCCACTTGTTTTTGAGGCAGTGTCTTACTCTGTCACCTGGCCTAGCTCACAGCAACCTCAAACTCCTGGGTTCAAGCAATCCTCCTGCCTCAGCCTCCAGAGTAGCTGGGACTACAGACACCCACCACAATGCATGGCTAATTTTTCTATTTTTAGTAGAGATGGGATCTCACTCTTGTTCAGGCTGGTCTGAAACTCCTGAGCTCAAGAGATCCTCCCACCTTGGCCTCCCAGAGTGCTAGGTTTACAGGCCTGAGCCATTGTGCCCAGCCGCCACTTATTTTTGTTTTTAATTCAATTTTATGGTTTGAGAAGTATCCCATATAGATGGTATGTGGTTTTCATCCACGGCTCTGTTGATATTTTGGGTCATGTAATTCTTTGTTGTAGGGCTATTCTGAGCATCATGGGGGTGATAGCCCTGGTTTCTACCCACTAGAGGCCAATAGCTTTATGTCCCCCCAAACCTCCCCACGTGACAACCACAAATGTTTCCAGACATTGCCAGATGTCCCTTGGTTTTCAGAACTAGGTTGAGTGGTTGAGATCCCTGATCTGGTCCACTCACTTTCTTGCCTCTATAGTAGGCAAGACATGGTGTTTTAGTTTCAGTCTGGTGTCTGTAGGCATTTGGGATGTTTTCAGTGTTCTGCTATTATAAGCCATGATGCTGTGAGCATCTCACACTTGGCATGAATATAGTAACTTCTTCATTTTAAGACTTCATTATTAGGTAAAATGTTGAGTACCCAAAGGTTAAGCTGGTAAGTATAAGGTGCTCTCAAGCATCTGTTGTCAAGGTGACCTGTTAGCAGTCATGGCCAGTCCTGTTTCAAGTTACCTGTATCTACTTTTTCCTTCTATACCATTTGAATCAAATATGGGGTGTCTTTTCTTTTTTTTTTCCTTTGTTTCTTTTTTTTTTATTATTAAATCATAGCTGTGTACATTAATGCAATCATGGGGTACAATGTGCTGGTTTTATATACGATTTGAAATGTTTTCATCAAACTGGTTAACATAGCCTGCATGGCATTTTCTTGGTTATTGTGTTAAGACTTTTATATTCTGTTCCTAGTAAATTTCACATGTACCCTTGTAGGATGCACTGTAGGTGTCATCCCACCAATTACTCTCCCTCCACCCATCCTCACCCTCCCCTCTCCTCCCTTTCTCCTCCCTCTCCCTTTTCCCCTTCTTCTTGAGCTATAATTGGGTTATAGCTTTCTTACGAAAGCTATAAATTGATGTTTTTTCTTATATAAACATCTTAGTATTTATTTCTAAAAATAAGAAAACATAAATACAATATGCTTATCACCCACCATTACCAGTAATTCCTATATATCATCAGATATCAGCATTCAAATTTTCTATTATAACTTTTTAGTTTTTTTTTGATTCACAGTCCATAAGGTGCACACATTATAGTTGCTGATACGTCTTTTTGTCATCTTTCAAAAAATTATGCTAAAAAATGTAAAACCATCTTTAAGTATACATTTCAGTGGTAGTAAGTGCATTCACATATTGAGCAGCCACCCGTCTGCAGACCTTTTTTGCCTTCTCCAACTGAAGCTCTGTCCACATTAAAATTAACCCCCTACTCCCCTCCCTCCAGCCCTTGGCGACCACCATTCTCCTTTCTGTCTCCATGAATTTGGCTACTATCTTGTGTTTGTTTTCCTTGGTAGAGTCCTTTCTCAGCTCTCTCTCTCTTTACTTATTGAAGACATGAGATTTGCCTTATAAAGTTTTTCACCAGCTGAATTTTTCTGATCATGTTGCTGTAGCATTGTTTGATATGCTCTGCCATTTCTTGTATTTCCTTAAGTTGGCATTTGAATCTAGAGATGTGGATTCAGGTTTGCTTTTTCTGGTGATGCGACTGTAGTGTTGGGCTTGTGTTTATTATCAAGAGACCTATAATATCTGTTGTCTCTCTTTCTGTGATGTTAGCAGCCATTTGTTATCACTTCCTAGGTCCATACCTAAGTATTTCCTTAAGGTCAGTGGCTAAGTGTGAAATTGCGGAGTTTTAGGTTATGGTGTCTTAAACTTGACTGAGTTTTCCCCCACTACAAAGTAATAATACCTATTTATGACCCCTCTGTCAGTGTGCAGGAGTCCTGATCACACTGTTACATCCCCACTGTGATACTGTAATGCATATATATTGGTTTTCAGCCATGGCTCCTGCCACATAATTCCCATAGCCCTTGTTCCGGACTTTTGTTATAACGTTGGGGTATTTTAGGACTCAGAAGCACACCTCAGAAAACAGATTCTCTCTGACCTTCTCCTGCCCTTTTTCTGCCAATGCAGGGCTCCAATTTTCCTCTGCCTTTTTATAAAAAAATTCTCTGACCTACCTTGTCCGATTGTAGGTCATAAGACCCCCATTTCAGAGGGTCTTGCCCCTGTCTTGGAGGAAGCATTGCTGCACACAGAGGCCAGGAAGGCTCTGGACAGGCCTTGCTGGTCTCCCCACTCAGTCTGCCCTTTTTGTGCAGTCACATTTCCACATGGTTGTCTCTGCCTCAGTTGTGCCTGTCCAGTGAAGTCTCCAGGAGAAGCCCAGGAGGCCAGGGTCCAGGGAGCTTCTGGGCAGCTCAGCACGTGGAGCTTTCTAGAGGATGAGCTACTTGGAGAGGGCAGGGAAGCCCCACGCCCCTTCTCAGACCTTGGCCTGTGCATCTATTCATCTGTGTCCTCTGTGAACTGCTTCATAGGAAGCCATAACACCCAAGCCCATGTCTCCCTGCATTCTGTGAGCTGCTCTGGATCCAGGGGCTGTCACGGCCCCGACTTATAGCTGTTTGGTCAGAGGCACAGGTGGAATAACCTGAGGCTTTTGTTTGGCATCGGAAGTGGGGTGGCCTGGTAGGACTAAGCCCGCCCTCTGATGCCATCTCCAGGTAGATGGGGTGAGAATTGAATTGGGGGACTCCAGCTGCTCTCTGCTACAGAATTGCTTGCTTGCTTGTTTGTGGGGGAAATCCACACGTTTTGATTGTTGGGGTGTAAGGGCAGAGGAAAAGCACTTTGTGCTTCTCCATAGACGTCCTTCTTTGCGTCTCCCTGATCACGGGTGAGGTTGACCATCTTCACTTGCTTGTTGCTCATGTGAGGCCCCACTTCTGTGACTTTTTTCTCACAGGCTTTGGCCACTTTTCCGTTAGACTGTATTTATCATTTTGATTTGTAGCAGTTCTTTATATATCCCTTTCAGTTATGGGGATCGTAAATATCCACTCCCAGCTTCTGGCTTAATCACTCACTTTAAATAAAAGTGGACAGCAGAGGCAACCAGGCCAGGAGCCAAATAGCTGCAGCCCTGGGATCTCCAAGACCTCCACTGGAAATCTCCAAGTCAAGGTGACTTTCAAAGAAGTACGGATTAGGGGTGTGACTTCACTCCCAGATCCTGTTAAAAACCCAGATGGGCTTGACTCCCATAAGGAGAAGCTTTGGTCCCAGCCAACACATCATCTGGAAGTCTGCAGACAAGACACCCTTCCCCCATTACCTGACGCACCAGAAGCCTGACCTCTGCTGAAACCGAGAGAGGAGGACTTGCGCAGCACCCACCCTCCCTATCTGCCGGACCAGGTGGCCCACCAGGTGACTTTCAAAGAAGTACAGGTTAGGGATGTGACTTCACTCCCAGATCCTGTTAAAGACCCAGTTGGGCTCGGCTCCCATAAGGAGACGCTTTGGTGCTAGCCAATACATCATCTGGAAGTCTGCAGACAACTACGTCCTGATATTGAGGATCAGATTGTGTATTGAAGATTTCTAAGAACGCCCAAGAAGCAGATAAAGCATCATTTCAGCTCAGTTGCCTGCCATGGAGTGACCTCCGGGACCATGGCCAAAAGTCTGTATGCAGAGGCGGCCTGCTCAGTTTGTCTGGATTTCTTCACCAATCCCGTCTCCTTGTCTTGTGGGCACATCTTCTGTTTTGATTGCATCTGAAGTTGGGCATCACAAAGGGAAGATTCGAAACTGATCTGCCCCATGTGCCGAGCATCAACAGAGAAACCTGCCATGGAAGAATGGCAGGTGAGAACACTGACCCTTATCCTCAAGCAGCACAGGCCCCTCCTGGAGCGCACGATGCACATGAGCAGTGAGCTCCAGCAGTTCTGGGAAGATATGACCCTGGATACAGCCACTGCCAGCTCCCTTCTTGTCTTCTCCGAGGACCTAAGTAGCATCCAGGGTGCAAAGAGCCATCAGGACATGCTGGTAGATCCCAGGAGATTCACCCACATGGCCTGTGTCCTGGGTACACCCAGCTTCTCCACTGGCCGACATTACTGGGAGTTGGACGTGGGAGAGGTGAAGGAGTGGTCTCTGGGTGTCTGCAGGGAGTCAGTTGACAGAAGGCAGAGCGATTTATCCTCTGAGCATGGCTTCTGGATCATCAGCATGGAGGCAGGAGCAATCTGTGCAACTTCATTCCAGAAAGTAGGATTCCTGCAAGCCCTGGACTTGAGCGTGTGGGAATTTTTCTGGACATTGAGATGGAAGAAATCCATTTTTTCGATGTTGGAAATGATGCCCTTATTTATATATACGGTCCTGTCTCCTCTCTGAGGCCTTTTAGTCTATTTTTCCTTCTTGATCGGCTCAGGTGGTGTCCTGAGAATCTGCCCATGAGAAATTGAGCTCTTTCTAGCAGCTTTGTAGAGAAGTCAAAGAGATTTTTGGCTCAGAATGATGGAGGACCAGACAGTATGCTGCAGTG
>CAUYRH010067871.1:0-30393 GCA_963574655.1 Perodicticus potto
CTCCCTACTTGAAATCTCTCCCACTACCAGGAGCTTTGGTGTTTTCTGTATTCTTTTCTATAAATCAATTCTGTCTTATCACGGACGGGTGGGGGGGGAATAATGTAATGAAGAATAATAAAATACATGTATTTAAAAAAAAAAAAATAAAATAAAATAAAATAAAAAAAAGAAATACAATGATAACTGAGGTGCCAAATAGTCAAAAGAATGTAAGAGCTTATTAAGGCAGTGATTTTAAAATGATGTGTTGTGGCATACTGCTATGCCAAAAGAAGATTTTAAATGTGCCACTAAATTTTTTAAAGATCATTAATTAAATTATTCAAAACATAGTAAGTATATCCTTTTTCTTTTTTTAGACAGTCTCATTATGTCGTGCTTAGTAGAGTGATATGGCATCACAGCTCACAGCAACCTCAAACTCTTGGGCTTAGGCGATTCTCTTGCCTCAGCCTCCCAAGTAGCTGGGACTACAGGCACCTGCCACAACACCTGGCTATATTTTGTAGCAATTGTTTAGCTGACCCAGGCCGGGTTCGAACCTCTCACCTTAGGTGTATGTGGCTGGCGCCGTAACCACTGTGCCGAGCCTGTATGTTCTTTTTTTTACTCTTTTTTTCGATCAACATAATTTAAGTGTGCCACGGAAGTTTAACTATAAGTTCAAGTGTGCCATGAGATAAAAAAGGTTGAAAAGTACTGTCTAAAGGCAGTTCCTCACAAAATGCAGCAAAGGTGCTTGTACTACCAGCAGCACAAGGAAAGATTACTTTTTAAAATTACATTCTCCTAACACACATTAAAAAATATATAACTGGTCTATCAAGTCTGGGATTTCACACATATTATTTCTTAGGGCAATGCTAAGCCCAAGAAAAGGAAGCCATTGTAAAGTCAATTTAAAGACAAAGCATTTATGATAGTATAAAAGAGTCAGGGGTTTAAAAACAAAAGACCAAACAGGTGCGCGAGTGGCTAGTATTTGGGCAATTTGGGCAAGGCTATTATTATTGTACAGTCTGAATTTTGAGCTAGAGAAGTTGACACCAGTGCCTTGGAGAGAGGCAGGGAAATCTTAAGTCTCTCAAGGTATCCTAGTGGAAAGGGCCAGTACCAAACCCCCAATGGCCTCAGTGACACCTTCAGGTGTTCAATTTCATCAACCTCTTGGGCATTCATCTGGGAAAGCCAAGCACTAAAAGGAAGCTTGATGGTTTTGTCTCTCACTTCTCTGCTTTTGATTTTAGACCATCTCAGACGCAAATACAGCAACAGAACACAATGGGATTTTTTTAGAGATAAATGTAATACCTGAGCACCCCGTTTCCAAGGACTTTCCGCCTTTTCCTTTTAATTTCGTAAGCCGCTGACTTCTTCCTACTTGATTTATTCCTGGCTTAAGCTCTGCCTCAGGAAAGGCAGCATTAAACACCTGGCATGTTTCATGATTTGAACGCAAGGAAATGTCACAGAGAAGAGGCTCTGGGAGGTTTTCCTTTGTGGGGCACCATACCTTGGGAGTTCTAAAGGGAAAAGCCAGAAGGTCTTTTATGTCACTGTGAAAAATTGCAACCAGAGCTGACACGAAGAGCAAGTGCCGGAGACCACTAGTGAGTCCACCCAAATTGTTCTCCCAGCCTCCCTTGCACTGAGGTGCGGCCATGTGACTAAGTTCTCGCTAATAGAGAGTAGGCAGAAGTGATTGGTGCCACTTCCAAAACCAAAACTTTTAACAAGCAGCTTGTGCCTCCTCCGCCCTCTGAATATAGAGATAAACAAGGCCCGAGGGATTAATGGAGCCATGTAAGACAAAAGGAACCTTGTCCCGTAATCACCATATGGAGAGAGTGGGTGGGGCCAGGAGAGCTCATCTTAGACTGGCACCAAATGAAAACTGAACTTCTGTTGGGCCTGAGCCAGTAGACACTGGGTCTGTGTGTTGCAGCAGTTGAATCTATCCCAATAAAAGGAGCTTAGGTGCCCTGACTGCCATATAGATTAACCAAGCCTATTTGGGGTATGGGGACGGGGAACAAAGAGACATTCTGAGATTTTCAGTTACTCCTTCCCTTCTCTGCACAGTTCGCTCATCCTTTAGATGCAGCCCGCGTCACTTTCTCCTGGAAACCTTCACTGACTTCAACTACTGCAAATCCCACTCTCACAGGCTCCCACTTCACAGGACAAATTATCACAGTTGAGTTGCATTTTACATCTGCGAGAATCATTTTTTTTTTAATGTTTATACTCTCTCGGTGTTTTAAAATATGCATTTTGAAAGTCACAGAAGCATACACTTAAGATACACACATTTCGTTGTAGGTAAATTTTATCTTTAAAACGATCATTAAAAAATATTGAATTCTGGCTAAATGATATACACGCTGAATAGTTTGTGTGTAAAGGGTACAGATGCCTGCAGCTTGCTCTGAAATGCACTAAAAATGGGGTGATGGGGGATAGATAGATGAATAGACAGGTGGCAAAGCAGAAACAGTCAAACGTTATTTGTGGAATCAAGGTGGTGGGTATTACAGATGTTGAGTGTAGCATTCTTACAACTTTTCTGTACTATTAAAATTTTCATAGTAACACAATGAGGAGAAAAGTTCAGTGAGAGCAGGAGCGACGAGTATATTACATAAAGCGAATTAGTTTCTATACTGTACATTCTATATTACTAATCATAATGTTCTGTGATTTGCTTTTATTTTTACTTGATATTACGTCATGAAAATCTTTCTTACGATGTTAGATAGGTAGGTGTGTGTGAAAGAAAGAGCGGAAAAACTATTTTTTTAATGTATCATAGATAAACCATTATGTGTATGACTTTCACATTATTAATTAACATTTGAGCTATTTTCCTTTCCTGTTTCCAATCATTTTCCAGTAAATTTCATTAACATGGACCTTTTGTACTTTGGTTTTGAGGTTCTTCTAACCCACGTTAGGGCTAGTCTGTGTCCACTAGAGCACACCAGATGCCTCCCCCAGCCCCATCCCATCTCCCCCAACCTGCCCAGAACATACAATTTAGCAGGTACCCTCCACGGGCAAGAGTCACAGGTATAAGAGAATAAAAAAAAGTCTCCATTCAAACTTTCCAGCATAACTTTTTAAAAAGACTTGGATCATACAAATCATTACCAGTAGCATACACAAAAGTCTCAGAAGACAAGCAACGTTAGCATTAATTAATGGGTGTGTAAGGCAGCACGTCAGGGTTACAGGAATCAAGTCTGTACTGCAGGGAAGTATATTTATGCTGTGTATATACTTCATCAGGTACTTCATAAGGTAAATTTGTATAATCCATCAGGACAGTCCATATCTTCCCAGTTTATATATGTGCAGCATAATTCTTTTTTTTTTTTTTTTTTTCAGTTTTTGGCCAGGGGCCGGGTTTGAACCCACCACCTCTGGTATATAGGGCTGGTACCCTACTCCTTGAGCCACAGGCACCACCCTGTGCAGCATAATTTTAACTCCAGCAATCATCTGACAACAACAGCGGTTAAATTCGTAAAAGGTGCAGAGGTTGGTAGAGTTCAAATTAGAAAGTCAAGGAATCATAAATACAGAGGATTGAGGATAACACTATAAGAAGCCACATTAAACAACAAATGAATAATATATTGGAATGCTCTGTAATGTAAGTTCTAGAAGGCATCGATCTTTAAGTAAGCAAGATATGGCAACAGGCCCTGTTCCAGTAAGATAACCCTTCCAAGTAAACAACTTCACCTGTTCAGGAAAATGAACTCTCCAAATTGTTCTTCTTTTTAAAGTTTTTGAAACAGGGCTTACTGGTTTGGAACTCACACTCTCTTTCTCCCTTGTTTCATTTTCACAAGTCTTAGCAAAGTGCTCCTGTCATTCCCCAGTCGCTTCACAAATTATAAGGGCGCTTAAGAGCATGTTTTTCTGGGCTAGATCTGATACAGTGGTTGTGGAGGAGGGGAGGTATAAACAGATTACCCCAAAGGTTCATCTCTTTCATCCAAATCTTTGCATCTGTGTTCTTCTGTTTAAGGGGATTGATCTATAGATCTAACCAGACTGCAAAATGTTCAAAGTAGGCATTCAAATATAAAACCTGCATTAATTTAAAACCTTGGTGGGTAAAACTAGAGTTGCAAAGGATTACTATATGTTTTAAAGGATCATAGAGGTGTTTGTTATTCTATTTTGCTTTCATGACATACTGTTGTTTTCATCTATGATTTATTTGATGCTACATCTCCAGTCTGGAACACAACTCTCAATTATTATAACAGTTTCCATGGAAACATACAATCTATTCTCTCTCATTCTTTCACTGTTCCCCAATGATCCATTTTCCCACTCCCCCCCCACACACCCCACCTCCAATCCCTTCCAGAAGGCCTTCTGAAACTTTCATTCCTCCATCAAAAATTCTCTAACCTATATTGTTAAGTGATCAAAAATGTGTGCATGGTATGCTAACTTCTGAGTTAACAAGGACAAGAATAAAAATGTTAAATTAGCATACAGAGACGGGAAAGACACAAATTAAATTAACAACTGTGTTCACACTGAGATGGCAGCTGCAGCAAGGGGTCACAGAAGATGTGAACCTGGGTGAGCACAAGATTTCTCAATGTTCGTCCTTTTAATATAACTTTAATTATGAGCCTTGTGTATATACTGCTTATTAGAAATAAAATTTAAATTTTATAAAACTTACCAAAAGCCTCAACTTATTAGAACCTCTTCTTTATTTAGGCCACTTTCTTCCCTATCGTCGGGGAAACTGCTCTATGTTTGAAATCTAAATATTCTGCCTAATATTTTAAATTCCTTGGCATCATCCATTTGGTTTTCATCCCTAGACTTCTAAACTCCTCTTTTCCCCAGTTAGGCAATGACCATCTTCCTACTAGACTTCTTCCCTACCCGGTCTAGATACCATTTTCATTCATTTACTCAACACCCTCTTCCTGAGCACCTGCCATAGGCCAGGCTCTGTGGACCCGCCATGGGCATCTCTCTCCCCAGAATCCTTAACTCCTTTGGATCCATAACCTTCTGGTTCACAGATTCTGCTAATCTTCACTTCAGTTCAAATCTACTATCTTCTCCAGCAGCACAATGAGGGCTGCTTAGAGCTACTAGGAAAAATCACACAGTGGTATGGACACTGCCAACAGCCTATTTTATAACCTTAGGGACCTCAGGACTGCTCAGCAACCTTATTGGGTATCCTTACTCTTTACTACCATTCCATGCCAAGGATCTTCAAACTTTGGACCGTCAGCTCAGATCCCTTATTCCATCTCAGCAGATAACTTTACCACTCACAGAAAAAAATCCATGCATTCGGTCATTCGATCTAGAAACAGGATAAATGTAATCCAGAGACACTGAACATAGAAGTGGTGACAGGGACATAGAAGATCCCTACTCTTAGGTCTCTTGGGTTTTTCCTTTTTTTCTTTTCTTTTCTTTCTTTCTTTTTTTTTTAAGATGGAGTCTTACATCTTGCTTTGTTGCCCAGGCTGGAACAAAGTGGTACAAATGTAGCTCACTGCAGCTCAAACTACTGGGCTTAAGCAATTCTCCCATCTCAGCTTCCCAAGTAGCTGGGACTACAGGTGGGCATCACTGTGCTTGGCTAATTTTAAATTTTTTTTGTAGAGGCTATGTTGCCCAGATTGGTCCCGAACTCTTGGTTCAAACGATCCTCCTATCTTGACCTCCCAAAGTGCTGGGATTATAGGGCTGAGGCACCATGCCAAGTCCTCTTATTGAACTTAGAAAGGGAAGATGAACCAACCAACCAAAAAAGAAACAAGAAAAGTATCACCCAGTCATAGGGGTTGTGGAGAACGAATGAGTGGCTACTTTGAGCGGGTGGTCAGGGAAGACCCTTCACAAAAGATGAAGTCTAAGTTGAGATGTGAATTACAGGAAGGAACCAGCCACTCACAAAGCAGGGGTGGGGAGTGGGGAACAGCATCACAAAAGCTCTAAGGGAAGAGGGAACCTTGAGTGGTTTAGTAACCCAAGAGCCACTATCATACCCAGAACACAGTAGGTGATGAGAAGAAAAAGAAGAAAAGTCAAGCAGGGTACAGGGCTGATATATGCCTAGGACATAATATAGAATTGATTCTAGTAACATCTAGGATCAATCCTATGACCTATGTGGCTAATAGGTACCCTGTGGGAATTCTGTGTTCACGGTATCTGAAAAGAGCTGAATAAACAGAAAGAAAATGTAAACAAAAAAAAAAAAAAAAAAAAAAAAAGAATTGATTCTAATCACAGTGGGAAGTCATCAGAGGGATTTAAGCAAAAGTGCCTTGACCTAATGTGAGCTTTACTTACATGTTGACTTATGGCTAAGTAGACAATATATTGATTATAAGTAACAAGATCGTGGTGGGGGCAGGGAGCCAGTTAGGAGCTTCTGCAGTTGTCCAGGTGGTATTAGATGAGGGTTGTACATGGCTTAGTGATGATGGCGAGCTTAGAGAACGCACAATATGCTTTGAAGGAGCTGCTAGGGTTCACTGGTGGATTGCACATGAGAGGAGCAGGGAGGATGAGAAGAAGGAAAGAGAAGGAACTCAACGATAACTTCCAGATTTTGGGCTTAAGCCTGGAGATGGGAAAGAAATTTGTATTTTTTGCACACCTGAGTTCGTGGTATGAGATTTATGCTAGACATCTTTACAGTCCACAAAGGGATTAAAAGACTCAAAACAACACTAAACAAGTTAGGAATACTTATAACACAATCTCGACTCCAGTAGAACAGTGTCTCACAGTATCTATAAAAGCATCTAGAATCTATGAGTATCTAGACTCTATGAGTCTCAGGGTCATCCTTCCACTGTGCTGCTGTTTGAAAGGAACTGTTTCTTTTCTTGGCTGTCAGGTTAATCTTTTCCAAAAGGCAAATCTGATTGTGTCACTTCTCTGTTTAGAATCTTTCAATGGCTCCCCATCGTGCTGTGAATAAAATCCAAATCCTTATCATAGCTTCTGATGCTTTGTGTCATCTGGCCCCTGCTTACCTCTGCAATGTCATATCCTACAATTTCCTCCTGCTCATGGCATTTTGGCCCCAATACCTTCTGATGACACCGAGAATGCACCACGCCTGACCTCAGGACCTTCACAGATGCTGTCCCTGCTGCGAGGACATTCTTTGCTAGCTCTTTGACAGCATAGCTGGTTCTTTCTTATCCTTTAAGTCTTAGCTTAAATGTCACCTCCTCAGACAGCCTGAGTGGGTCCTCTTTTGATCTGTTTGGGACAAACAGCAATGTGCCTGACTTGTTAGATGTTCCTTCCAGGGCAGGTGCAGCCAGCAAGTCATACAGTACCTTGCCAAAGCTGCCTTTCCCCAGCACCATCAGGAAGTTAAAATCAGTCAGTTTCATCCGGTCCCTGTTGCCATTGTTGTCAAACTTGGATATGGTGTTTGTCGTCTTTTCTTCTGGAACCTTGGTTCCCTGGCCAATCTTGGCCCTCTAGAGGAGAAAGCACACAGAGAACATTACTGTGGTTTGAGGGCGCCCTTGTGGGAAGACCTGGACACACTGGGAGCTGCGGTTCCCTTAGCCCAGGCATCCCATCCACAGCAAAAGCACAACCCCATCCTCCGCTCTGCAAGCCTGAAGCCTGGAGGCCATCCAGGCACCTCCATCTCCCTTCATGTCATATCCATCTCTAGGAACTGTCACTTTTCCCTCCCAGCTGTCTCTAGAATTCATTCACTCTTTCCAATTTCCCCCAACCCCACCTGCCATCACGGCTAACCTGCACAATCTGCACTGAATCTCTTCACATTGTGTTCCCCACCGCAGCCGCAGCTTGAATGAGCTTACACAACCAAGTCAACTCCTGTTTAAAATGTGCCAGTAGCATCCCATTGTTTTTAAGATGAAGATCAAAGTCTTTTCACTGGCCTCTAAGATCAGGCCCTACCTGGCTCTCCAACCTCATCACTTCTGGGTCCTTCTTCCCTGCAAATCAGCTTCATTCTCCTTTCACTGCCCTGATCGTCCCAGGCTCCTGCTGCTGCTGTTGCTGCCTGCATGGCCCTTCTCTTCCTCTTTCCGTGCTGGCTACCTGCTGTGTCTCATTCTCACTTCCTCCAGGAGGCCTTCCTTGATGCTGTCTGAAGTAGATTTCCTCTATCCACTTCACTTCCCATTAATATTAGACAATAGCTGTTCACTTATTTCCCTCTAATAAACTGGAAACTCTACAAGAACAGGGAGTATTTCTAATTCACCACAATTTTCCTGATAACTAGCATAGTTTCCAGCTAAATGTCTGTTGAATAAATGGATGAGTGGGGCCCGTGTTTGTTCTCAGTGCAGAGACTGCGTGCCTCGAGCAGCAGGACTGGGGCTCAGAGTGGCAGTAGATGCTCTAGGATAAGAAGGGAACAGGAGGCCAGGAGCCTGAGACCCACAGCCACCAGGACTTTCACCTCTAGCAGAGAGTAAATTGTGGAGCTAAAAGCTGGGGTCAGAATCCTGATTCTGACGTGGGTCAGCTGTGTGGCCCTGAAGGTGGCTCATGGCCCCCCTCTGCCCACACTTCCTATACCGTCCTGTCTCCCTCTCAATCCTCCTTGTTGTTCACTGAATGCATGGAACAAGCTCTTGCCCCTGGGCCTTTGCACCTGCTGTTCCTTTTCTTGGAATACTCTTTCCCCAAGAGCCTCATTATCTCTGATAAAAGTCCTTCCTCAATACTATTATGAAACCAACATCTCATCACCTATACACTATATGAATGATAAAACACAACTATAGTCCAGAAAGGAGTGGAGAGGAGGGAGAGGGGAGGGGGAAGGGCAGGAGGAGGGAGGGTATTTGGTGGGACCTCACCTATTTTGCATAATGCAATGGTACATTTCAAAACTATTAAGAGTATAGTAGAAATGTCTTACCACAACAAATAAGTGAGATGATGGTTATGTTAATCAGTCTGATTTAATAAGCATTCCACATTGTATATCAAATCAGCACATTGTACCCCATAATTGTACACAGTTATGATTTAATAAAAAAAAAAGTCCTTCCCTGAACATGCTGCGTAAAACTGCTCTCAGCAATCTCCACTCCCCTTACTCAATTTTCTCCTGATCACTCCTCACCATCTCACAAACCATATGTTTACTTGCTTCTTGATTTAATATCTTTCTCCTCACTACAGATCATAAGCTCCCTGAGGGTAAGGGTTTTGTCTGTTTTGTTTTCCCCTGTTCTCCCGGTACCTACAGCAGTGCCTGGTGCAGTGAAAGCACTTACCTGCATTTGTGAATAAGCCTTTCTAAACCTTGGTCCCTTTTTCAAGACAAAGGAGAGAATGACATTATGTATCATAGAATTCTCAGCACCCTTTCTGGCACACAGCCAATGCTCAGTGGACAGAAGCTATCATTTTTGTTATCTTTTGAAGACAAGGAAGCAAAGAAAATCTTTTCTGGGTTTTGAATATCAGGGAAGATTAATTCATTCAAGAAATATTTATTGAGTGCCTTCCATGTGCCAGGTGCTGAGAATACATCGGGGAGCACAATAGATGCAGATGCTCAAAGAACGTGCATTCTAGCCAGCTTGGGCCCTCCACTGTGTGACCAAAGTTATGCTGGAGTTATCCAGGTGGAGAAATGGGGGTTGGCAACAGGAGCAGCATTTACGGAATAGAGAGGAAGATTCATTTGAGGAACTAAACACTGGTCATTTGGAGCACCAAGTGCCAGGTGGATGTGGCACAGAAGGCAGCGGAAAGGTGAGAAGGGCCTTGCACACCACGTTCAGAAGTTTGGACTAATTCTGAGCATGGCCAGCAGCTTCTGGAAGGTTTTAAGCAGAGCTGTGGTGCGATCACATTACATTTAGAAGATCCCTCTGGGTGGAACGGACTCATTTGAAGGAAGTGAGTTTGAAGACCATTAGAAAGTGACTTCAGTTGTCATTAGGGTCTGTACTTGGCTATGTGCAGTGTAGATGGATGAAGGGAGTCTGCTTGGGGGATAGATGTATCACAGCTGGGCGGGAGACTGGAGGAAGGAGAAGGGATGCCAGCGTGAAGGATGGCTCCCCAGCTCCTGTTTTGGGGAACTAGGGGAAGATAGTGGTTCTGTCCACTGAGAGAAAAAGGGGAAGAGGACAGGCCACAGAGGACCTGTGTGGTGGCTCATGCTTGTAATCCTAGCACTGTGGAAGGCCGAAGCGAGAGGATCACTTGAGACCAGGAGTTCAAGACCAGCCTGGGCAACACAGCGAGATCCCTGTTTCTACAAAAAGTAGAAAACTTAGCCAGGCATAGTGGTACACACTTGTACTCCCAGCTACTCAGGAGGCGGAGGCAGGAGGATGTTTTGAGCCCTGGAGTTTGAGGTTGTAGTGGGCTATGATGGTGCCACTGCACTCTAGCCTGGGGCAACAGAGCAAGACCCTGTCTCAACAGCAATACAACAACAAAAGTGAAAGAGGAGGAGCACGTTTGGAAGCGTGGGCAAGAGGGTGGGTAGAGATGGACCCTCTGATTTCAGGCATGTTCAGACCCCCCTTCCCATGGTGGCTTCTCCCTCTTCAGGTACATGGTCCCCCATCACTAAGAGACCATGGCTAACAAAGCATCCATCATTTTTCTCCTTTTGTAAATAATGTTTTTAAAAATGGAGGTGGATACAGTGAAATGCATTAATCTTAAGTGCACACAGTTCTACGACTTTTGACAACTGCATACTCTCACGTAACCCAAACCCCAAACAAAATACAAAACATTTCCATTGCCTTCCAAAAGTTCCCACTCAATCCCTCCCTCCCATTAAGGCCATCTCTGTTCTGATTCCTATCCCCATAGGTCAGTTTTGTCTGTTCTTGAATTTGATCTGAACAGAATAAAAGAGTGTGTACTCTTTTGTGTCTGGCTTCTTTCACTCATCAGAATGTTCCTGACATTCATCCACATGGCTGCATGAATCAGTAATTCGCCCCTCTGTATCGCTGAGTGGCACTCACTGTTTATGTTTATCCCCTCTCCTGCTTATGGGCGTTAGAGTTGTTTCCACTTGTGGCTTCCTAACAAAGCCGCTGTGAAACGTACTCCATCAGGTTATTCTGCAGGAAGACACGTGGAGATTTAGGTGCCTCTGGGACAACGAAGGGGCATAAGCAGTTATAGATGTGGATTTGGGGTTGAGAATAGATAACTGCAGACAGAGATTTGGGGGTTATAGGACAACAGGGTAGTTAAAACTGTGAGATAATCTTATGTGCAGTGCAGAACCAGCCTAGGACAGAAGCTTCCCTGTTCTTCTTGCAGCTCTCCCGACCCCCGAGTTCTCCCCAGGCTGGCCTGATCCAAACCCATGCTTCTCCCACGTCTAACTGCTTTATTCCTGTGTCTCCCACTTTTTCCCTCTTTCTTTCTTTTTTTATTTTGACAGTGTCTCCCTTTGTTGCCTTTGGTAGAGTGCCGTGGCATCCTAGATCACAGCAACCTCAAACTCTTGGGCTTAAGCGATCCTCTTGCCTCAGTTTTTCATTTTTAGTAGAGATGGGGTCTTGCTCTTGCTCAGGCTGGTCTCAAACTCATGAGCTCAAGCAATCCACTTTCCTTGGCCCCCCAGAGTGCTAGAATTATAGGCCAGGCCTCCCACTTTCTTTAGATCCCCAGTTAGGCCTCATCAGAGTCACATTCTCCAGCCCGTGAAGGTCTAAGTCCTGACTGTCCTGGTCCCCAGCTTCCATCCCGGCTTTTCCTGCCCATCCACCTGTAGGACCCAGCCTGCACGTCCAATGAAGCGTGAGTGTGGAGCTCAACTGCCCAGTTTCTTCATTCGACTTTGCCCAGTGAACTGAGACAAGGAAAGAATTTTTTTTGTTATCTCTAGGGGTTGGTTTTTTATTTTTTTCTGTCCTCTAAAAAGCAACAAGTGGCTAACAGCCTCATCTCTCGGCCCTGCAAGCTCCCTTCTTTTCTCCTCTCAATTTGGGGCTAGTTGCTCTCTTTCCCTACTTTATCTCAGTTTGCTTTTGTCATGTTTCTCATGGGCATGTTTTTGGGTTGTTTTTTTTGTTTGTTTGTTTGTTTTTGTAGAGACAGAGTCTTACTTTATTGCCCTCGGTAGAGCGCCGTGGCATCACACAGCTCACAGCAACCTCCAACTCCTGGGCTTAGTAGATTCTCTAGTCTCAGCCTCCTGAGCAGCTGGGACTACAGGCGCCAGCCACAATACTCGCTATTTTTTTGTTGCAGTTTGGCTGGGGCCGGGTTTGAACCCACCACCCTTGGTATTTGGGGCCACAGGTACTGCCCTCTCATGGGCATGTTAATTTAACTTCTAGAATCTAGATCAGAAGTCTAATAACCCTTTTGGTCTGGTCTGCACAGTGTTTGCTATTATTTTAATATTTAATTAGCTGCCAACTGTTGGAAATCAGGATGTGTCTTATCAAAACTCAAACTCCTAGCTTCTTCTGAAGATGGAGATCTGGTGACACTTTCTCCCCCTTGTTATCTGCTGGCTTCTGGTTGTGTCACTCCTGACACAGCAAGTCTTCAGAGGACAAGGACACTGTTTTGTGTCCTTCCAAACATCCCATCGTTCCAAGGAGCCCCATGCCTAGCACATATTCCATCAGAGAGTGAACACTGGAAGATCCAGGCCCAAATAAAAATTGTCCTTTATCTTGGTGGGTCAGCTAGGCCTGCAGAAACAGGACACCTTAATGCATACCTGTGTATACCTGCAATTTAGAGCCCTTGAACTCAGTGATCAAAGAGAAAGAAAGAAAACTTCTGAGCAAAGAGTCATGCCACTCTCCAGACATCACTAGGGGACAGTGGAGGCGTCCTAGTGTCCTGGCTCCATCTCGGAACCTGGCTTAAACTACAGAATCCTCTGTCACCCCTACTTCTCCAAGGAGCTACTACAGCACTCCCAGCTACCCAGCAGGGGAGGCAAAGACCTCTGAAGGCTAAAAAGCCCTGTAGATTCTCCCTCAGCCCCAGCAGCCCTTCCAACACCAGGAAGGGAGCATGTTCTGAGCTTTTTTTATGTCAGGGGAGCTGATAATGATAACAATTGTACAGCAACCTAACATCTGAATGCTCAGGACCTGCCAGACACTTTTCTAACTACATTACCTCATTCCAGCCCCACACAGCCTTATGAGCTAAGAAGTGCTATCATCCCCCATTTTACAGAGGGGGAGTTGAAAACTCAGAGAGACAAAGTGACTTGCTCACAGCCACTCAGCAAGGAAGTATTAGAACTGAGATCTCAATCCCGGCAGCCAGCCACACCAGCCAGTGCACTTAACCACTAGGCTACACCAGATGTGCCCCTGGTGTTCCACCAAGACCCACCAGCATGCTCCTCTCCACACCTGGAGCTGCTCACGGCACACATCTGTGATGACACCTGCAGGCCTAGTTTCTGGTTGCAGGAACATGCAGAGCCCAAAACAGGACACGCAGAAGTGCTGGGGAGTGAATTCCCTTAGGAACAGCCCTCAATCCACGATGGAAGGGAAGCTGGCAGGTGACACCTCCTGCCCCGTGGCTGGGAAGCTCAGAGGCCTGCCTTCTATGCTGACTCCCAGAGTTCTCCAGCAGGATCAAACTCCGATTGCTCACAGCAGTAACTGGTTTTATAATACTCACTTAACTGCCTTTTCTTTCCTCACTGTCCCACTACCTGTGGTGCTGCCAGGATCATCTCCCAAATAAACTTACCTGTACCTGAATCTTTACGGTCTGTCTCTAGGGAAACTCAAACCAGGACAATGACCAACTCCAGGGAACTTGTCAAGTTACTTAGACTCCCTGGGGCTCAGTTTCCACATTTGTAAATGAAAATTGAGGGTAATAACAGCAGCTACCGTTCAAGATTGTTATAAAATTAAACTATGTAAGTTAGTATTTGCAAAGCACGTAGAGTAATAACTGGCACACAATAAGCACTCTGTTAAAATCTAAGGCTCTGACAAAGCCTTCATGGTTCATTCTGAACCATCCAAAATGGAGTCTTCTCCTGCCTGGCCCATTGGCAAGCCCACGGTCAGACTGAGAGCCCCCCCAAACAGAGCCAGCTCTGATGTTCTGAAACATACCACATGTGGTGGTAACTGCACCAAGCTCATGCTACCGTGAAATTCTATTACCCCAATTTCTAGCAGCTCGAATTTACCGTTATTCAGAATTCCTCCAGATAAGAGGCTTGAAAGTAATTTCTGAGCCATTCCTGGGTGCTAATTGGTTATTGCACAGGGATTACATTTTTCACCTTCAAGGTCAACTGAAATTCCTCCATGAGTCTGAGAACAATTTTCAGTCTATTGGAAACATTTTTTTTTTTAAATCAACAAGTACAGTATGGAGTGATTATAATTCAGGCATAAAGAAGCATTTACAGGCTCTGCTAGAAATAAAGGGACACATTTTGTTGCATGCAGATAAAACAGCTCTTTCCTCCAAGCCAATTACTGTCCCAGACAAATGCTCTGTAAATGTAGGAAATGTTTCCCTTGGTGTTCTGGGAAATGTCATCCAGGCTGCCCCAGGACAGAAGAAATCATTTCGTAAAACTGAGACTTCGTTGTACCCAAGAAAATGCTGGCCTTGGTTTTTCACCCATGATAGTACATTTCTAACACAGCCGCAAATGGATACCACTTCATCAGAAAGTTGGGGAAAAAGATGTAAAGTGTCTCTGGAGGGACTGCCTTTCTGTCCTGATTTTTTATTAAATAGCATCCAGTTCTCAGTTCTACTTTGAGGAAAGGTCCTTTTACTAATTCACTTGGGCTTGAACCCAAGACTATGGGAATGACCTTCTATTATCAAGGTCACTGGAGAATGGCTGATAAACTCGAGGACGATGTATTTATTCCACTTGTTTCCAGGACTATCACCACCATTGTCCAGGCTGTGTGGAGGACACAGGCTCAAGGTGAGGGACCTGGGAATACTCTAGTGCGATTTCTATCAAGTTTAGGGCAAAACTAACATGGCTCTTGGGATAAATGCCCAGATCCTTGTCGGCCAGTGCAGTCCTGTTACTGTGACCCTCACTCACTTCTCTAGCCTTACCTTGGACTCTCCCTTTGGCTTTCTCTACTCTATCCAAACTGGCCTCTTTCAGTCTCACACAGTGTCACCACAGCGCCTTTGCACGTACTGTTCTTGCTGAATTAAAGACTCTCCCCTTCCCTTTTACTTGATTAAGTTCCACTGTTGTTTCTTCCATGACACCTTCCTTGCCCTCTCAGATGATGTGACATTTCCCTCTTAGATGTTCTCAAAGTACTTGATCTCCTTTTCACAGAACTTTACAGGTTCTTTATAGATTTTTTCATTTGCTTATGTAATTATTTGAAGAATAACAACAATAATAATCCACTTCATTTTAGCTATGTGGTTCAATGCATTTTTCAGGATTAGTGGGCCATCAGAATTGATTTCCCACCAGACTCAGTATATTGAGTTTGTATGAGTAAAATAATGTGTTGTTCCTCATGAAATGACTTTAAAATTACTCAACACACATACAATGTCAGTCCTCAAACCCATCTTCCCCCACATTTTTCTCTGTAAAACTGGGATGTGCCCTATACATCTGCTGCTTCCGTATAGCTGAAAATGGCATTTTATTTGTCCTCTCATAAGGGAAGGGGCTTTTCTTAGGTAGAAGCAGAGCCAGCTGTACAGCCCAAGGTCAGAGGCAAGGACTATCCACTTGATGGAATTGTTCCCTGGGAAGATCTACCCATGGGGAAATTCACAAAATCACCAGCACAATTAGATTCCATTTGTTAACGGTATAGCACCATCCTGCCAATAGATCCAAATTCAGGTCCTATCCATCAGCAAGCCTGTTTCACTCACCCTGCAAAATATGTATCACTACTCTGTACACTTCTTTCAGTATCATTACTATACCATTCCTGTCCACAGCACCATCAAAACGATCTGACCAGTGAATGAGAGCTGTCAAAGAAATGTCTAAATTTGAAAGAAGACAGGGAGGTTGAAATGATTCCACAAGACAGGGGACATTTAGTTGGGGTCTTGAAGGATAAATAGGAGTTTTCTAGGAGATGGAACAGCATCACAAAGGCTCAGAGTCATAAAAGGTCTTGGTAGAAACCATGCCATAAACAGGAGGAAACAGCACAGCTTCAGACCTAACTGGCTCCCACTGATGCAGAGAGAAATAAAGAAACCTCACCTCAAATTTCTGCCTCAGTTCCTCATTCCCCTCGCTTCCTTCCGGCGGCACAGGGACATTGAAGTATTCACCTTCCTCCTGGCTCAGTAACTTAAACCTAGAGGGAAACAAGACGGCAGGACAAATTCCATGACTTCATATTGTTTTGTTGATTAGGATATAAACCATAAAAAGCTCCACTTAAAAAAATTTGTTGAGGTTTTTTTAGTTTAGTTTCATTTTGGTTTTGGGTATGTGTGGAGGGTATGGGTGGGCTTGTAGCCAGGTATATTATATATTTTTTAAACTATGCCATGGATATCAGAAAAAAATATGTGTTCTGTGTTTATAAGATGCAGAGTTTTCTCTCTCTCTCTACACAGTTGTCTTAGTTACATTATTTAATTACTGTATGTTTTTACTTACTTTTGTTCATGAAGTGCTTTCCTATTCTGAAAGAATGTCACAACGCTTCTTCACTGTAAATGCAATCTTATCATGCTCCTGGGGTATTTCTTTCCACATTTCATCTTATGTAGATTGCCACCTTTCCATCCTGGCACTCAGCTGCACTTGGATGGCTATGGACTTGACTTTACCATGGCATTTTTCTCTGCAGAAATTTGCCCAAAGTGCTGTGTGTTCGACCTCTTGGGAAATGGTATCCCTTGGTGCTTAAGCATACAAGCTCAAATCTTACTTCCGTCATTGCCTCCTCGGTTAACTTAGGCTAAGTTGGTCGGGCTCTCTGAGCAACTGCTTTTCTCATCTATAAACTGGAATACAAGGCCATTTTTCATAAAATTGCTGTGAAGTTAAAATGTAATGATGCACATAAAATGACAAGCACTGCGTTGGGCGTCCAGCAAGTGTTCAATAAGTGGCATCGTCATCATCATTACTACTGCTACTAATTTACTCTAATAAACATGATGGTTTCAGTTTGCTTCTTGACCACAAAGATGTTTCCAGCTGGTGAGAGGATAAGAGTGAGGAAGGAAAAGGAACATTCAAAGGCATTTTGAGCATGGAGGATAAAAAGACCCCAAAACTCCTCACTCCCGAAGATAATCCCTAACACAAATCTACAGTACTATTTTTCTCCATTCACAGACCTTAGGCAGCTTCCAAAAATAGGTGCCTAGGTGAGGTGATTCAAAACAGAGATGACAGTTCGATTCTCTATGCCTCCACATTTAATACTCAGTTCTCTTCTTCCAAATTTCCACAGAAATTACCAAAAGAAATCTAAAAATAAGAGAACATCTGTATCTTTGCTGGAAATCAAGAAGAATGCTAAACACATAGCAGGAACGTCTAGAAATTTCTGCAAATTAAAGTAATAGAAGGAGAATCCAGATCTGTGTTTGATAAATTTTATCTATTCTCGTGCTACTTTTGTGGATTTTGCTAAACTGTATATATATTATTTTGACTCAGTGCTTCTCATTAAAACATTGGATTTTTATAATAAATTCAATTTTAAAGGACATTTTAGATCCCTTCTTAGAAAAGAAATCCAATGTTATTTGTTACAAGTAGGAAGTAACTGTAAAAAAGAAAAAATCCGAAAAGATAAACAAATGCAAATCAATGTTATTCAAATCCAAGTAGATGATGTTGCTTACCAAAAGCTCTGAGCTAAAGCCTGCACCACCCACCCACCTTCCTTTGTAATGGGAGATCAGCAAAGAGCAAGTATTAAAAAATGTTAAAGATATACCAGAACACTCCAACACCTTCTCTTTCCACAGTCTGAAGAACTGAAGGAGTACTGACAAAAGAATAGCTTTCTCAGGGTATAACTCAATATTATTTATGCCCTAACTGTCTACTAACTAAAGTCCTCTGGCTCATCCCTACAAGGTCTGAGAATAAAGGGGGGAAAAAAAGAGTTGAAATTCTACAAAGATAAATTAAATAGGTAAATAAAATCATTTGGGTTCTCATCTTTGAGAAAATACAGATAAAGGAGGGATTTGCAAGATGTCATCAGTAAAGGGAACCCAAGCAGAGCCCAACTAACAACCCTGGGTCAGGAACTGGACGAGGGTCACCAACTCCTACTCATATTCAGGAGGTAACATGAAACGCCAGCTGGAGCGGCAGGCAGGGGACAGTACACCACATGGTAAGTGAAGGATGCTGCCACTACATCCTCCAAATAAGGATACTCATGCCAGTTCAAAAAGAGGAACAAGGATCCCTTCTGACTTGGAAATGCACAAAACCAATTCCAGGAAGATGCCTCTCTCTCCCAGCAGTTAGGCTGCTGCTATGCATCTGTCTCCAGCTGTCACCCCTCCAGATATGTCAGGAAAAGGAGTCCTGATCTGACAAAGGAGAACTCTAAAAACAAAAAATCACAAAAGACTCCTTTCTCCTTTTATCTGAATATGAAAGATTAGAACAAGGACACTCACCCTTCTATAAGGATGGGCAAACAGAGAAAGATACCAGGATGTGTAAAAACAGTCATTCAAACAAAAAGAAAGAATGAGGAATCAGATGACAATTAGTGAATCAGAGACAAAATTGATAAATTTTTCTGGCAATTTGCTTGATAATTATCATGTTAGAGTGGAGTTGAACTGAATGCTTTATATGCCACTAAGAAAAATGCATGCTATTAAAATTGATATACAATATGAAAAGGAGGAATACTCAACATATATGTCAGAAAAGCACATTAATATCCTTCTTATGTAAAAAGTTCTTATAAATCAATGAGAAAATGGAAAAATAGAGAATACAGACATTTATACCATATCTTTCAAATTTGTAATACCAAATGATGGCAAGTATGGATAAAATGAAAAGTTTTATACAACATTGAGAGGAATATAGATTGATTAAAAAACTGTAGGACATTTTGGGAAATACTTGAAAAATGTATATAATCTCACAGCCATAATATATTATATATAATGTATATAATCTCAGAGCCATAATTCCAGCCTAAGGAATTTATTAAGAAATAATTAAAGCTGTGCACAAAGGTTTCACTACAGTTATGTTTGTCGCAGAATTATTTCTGTACTTTATAGCATTGCAGACCTCTTAACAAGAATATGATTCAATAACTGTGGCAGACCCACAGAATGGACCATATGGAGCTATTAAAAATGAAGTTGCGCAAGATTAGGGAAAGACAAAGAAAAAGATTCACAATGCATGTTCAGGTGAAAAATACAGGCCACCAAACAGTATGCACAGTAAGATTTCATTTTTATTTCATGCACATACGGACACACACACATACACACAGACTCAAAATAGTGCTAAGAGTGGTTATCTCTGAGTAATGGGATCCCGGATAGTATTTTATGATTACTTATTTATATTTTTCTAAGAATTATTTAATTAACTATAATGTCTAAGCCTTACTGAGTGCTTTTTACTAGACATTGGGCACCTTACTTATATTAACTAATTTGATATCACAATAATCCTGTGACATAATTACCATAATTATCTCCCAATGAGGAAACAAAGCCCAGGAAGGCTGAGTAACTTGCCCAAGGGTACATAGCTAGCAAGTGGTGGAGTAAAAATGCTAACCCAGAAGTCCGATTCTGAAGCCTTAGCTATTTATTGTTTTCTTTTTTTGGTAATAAGACCAAAATGTCATTATCAGTCGTAATAAAAGAAAGCTTAAAAATATAATTGTAAGATAACAATGATTTCAGATGATAGTTATATGTTCAGAAGGAGAGGGGTGAAAAAAGAGTGAAATAGGAAAGAAGAAAAAGAACACATTAGAAACAGACACACCAATAAAGAAACGTGGCAATTAGAACCAGATACGTTCAAACATTTCCTTATGGGGGAAAAAATGACTTTCAGTTTTTCATTTTCTTTTTTTAAAAAAGCCAACACCATGCTACTTGTTATGCAAGACTAAGGGACATAGAAAGATGAAACACAAAATAATGGGGAAGGATCTACTAAAGAAAAAGTATTGACCACTCTACACCCAGAGCGGACACCTTAGAAGGCAAATCACATCTCATTAAATCCTTGGCTCCTCCTGTTATTCAGGGTAGAGGGTGAATCCTCACAGGCCTCGCGGGATCAGCTAAGTGCCCTGCATCCCACCTCTTCATTGATCTCGCTCCGGCTCCACCAGTACCTTACTGCTGCTCAAACTGCCAGGCACACTCCTGTCTCAGGGCCTTTGCACTTGCCATCTCTATCCTGGACACTCTCTCCGTAGATGTTCATATGACTCACCCCTCAGGTCTTTGGTCTATGTTCCCTTTTCAGTGAGTTCTTTCCTAACCATTCTATAAAATCAGAATACCACTCCCTTCGGCATTCCCATCCCCATTTCTTATCTGTTAATAGTTTTCTAGACATCACTTATGTTATAGCCTCGAACATGCTATGCTTTGTTATTGTTCATTTAAAAAGATTTGTTTCTTTTTCTCCAGATGGAATGAAAACTCCACAAGGCCAAGGGTTCTTGTCTGTTTTGCTCACTAGTGTTTCCTCAGCACAGCAGGTACTCTCTGTGTGTATTCAATGAAAGAACAAATGCCGGCAACGAGGTAAAATTATAGGGAAAGGCATTAATTGCAACAAAGACAACTTTATGCCAGCACAGTTACAGCTGAAAAGTTATGTGGCTAATAATATTACCATATCCATATGAGGCAAAAGTCAATAGAAATGAAAAAAAATTACTTTGAACAGTTTTGCTTGGAGAAACTTAATAAGCACTATATATTTAGCTTAAGCAAACAAAAAGTATGAAGGCATAGAAGATCTGCATGTTATAGTACAGTGGAATGAATAAATGTCAAAACACATACCCTACAAATAGTAAATATGAATACCTTTTTATTAAAATGTGCACAGAATATTTAGTAACTTGGAACACATACCCAGCTAAATTGAAAACAAAATAGAAAAGAAAAAAGAGAAAAAGAAAGAAAAGTGCACAGGCCATATTCTCTTGTTAGGAAGCACTAAAACCGTAATTGGATACTAATAATAAAAATTTAAATGAAAAGCTAATTCTAGAGGTTAAAAAAACATGCCTAAAGAAAAGCATCTTAGGAAGGAAATTAAAAAACACAACCGTAGACCCGGAGGAAGCAATATAAAGCCAGAAGGTGATAAACCAAAACTTTGAGGAAATGTTTATTCCCTCGAATTTTTTTGTTGTTGTTCATTACTTTAAAAAGCAGGGTAAGGTAAAAGGAGAAAAAAATAAATTAGCAAAACACGCAACTGAGATGCAATGACAACCATGAAATAAACCTACAGAAAAGCAGAAAGCAAACAGAATCTTTTGAAGAAAATAAATAAAGAAAATAGATGAGAAAATCAAGGGGAAAGAAAGGAGATGGCACAGAAGAACAAAATTAGAAACAAAGGAGAGGCCATGACAACAAACAGACAGCAGGGGGCAAAGAGGCAGACCAGGCGCCCGGGGCGGCGGGCACAGCACCTCTGGGAGCTCCCACAGCTGCTTCCACCGCACGGTCTGGAATCCTAACACAGCAGAGCCGGAGGAGCCTGGCCCTGCCCAGACGGGGAAACTGAGCCTCAGAGTGAGCGTGTGACTCGCCCGAGATGACAGAGTGTTAGGGCAAGAGCCCCAATATCCAGGATTTGATACATTTAGAGCCAAGATGGCATCATGGAAGTCTGATCTCTAAATCTGCAGGGGACCTTTATCTGTAAAATCTGGAGGGCTTTTATTTTGCAAAAGCTCCCCTCCGACTAGTTTTTCATCAAATTTACAACTACCCACAGCAGCAGACAGTGGATGGGGCACCATAATCAGTCTGATGAATGGGATAATCCCCACAGAGAAGGCTGTAGCACAGAGGGGTGAAGCCACCTGTCTGCAGTCATAACGCCTTGCCCAGTTAGAAAAGCCCAGGTCAAACCCTAGCTGTTTACTCTCCAGCCCAGCGATTTTCAACTGGGGTGCCACGTCACATGTGCCAGGGGAGGCTCTTAGGTGGGCCGTGAAAATTTTAAAAGATTATTAAGTAAATTACTTTCAAAAGAAGTTCAAAGCACAGTCAGTATATTCTTTTTTCACTCTTTTTTTTTTTTAATCAACACAATTTAAGTGTGCTGCAGAGGATTAACTATAGGTTCAAGCGTGCCATGAGATAAAAAAGGTTGGAAAACACTGCTCTAGTCCTTGGCCTACCCATATCAGGAGGCAGAATGGGATCTGTACATGCTTGGGCTCTGGCATCCTAGAGACCTGGGCCTGAACCCCAGCACTGTCACTCACACATTACTCAACTACTCTGAGCCTTAGGAATAATGATTCCCATATAGAATTTGTGGAAGAATTAAGTGATTGTTGAAATGTGAATGCAGTAATATTTTGGACTAACTCCGGATGCTTAACCATCCCTTATCGTAAGTTAAGCCATTTTTACCCATCTGCTCCCTGCCATCTGCTTCAGGGGAGTAGACAAGGCAGGTGTCAGCCCAGGGTGAAGATGTGGCACATGTAGGAGACGCCCTGCCCTTGGGGCCTGGAGAACTTTGAGAAGGAGGAGGGAGAGGAGGCGGGTGGGTGACATGGGGAGAACGCACAGTTGGAGCCCCGGCCAGAGGCCTGCCTACATGGAAGGCAATATCACCACCACCACCCCTATCCTCTCCCTGCACCCAGCTCTCTGTGAAGGAAACTCAGAAATGAGGGGTCCTGAAGTGCTGAGAGTGGCCTAGGAGTGGGACCGAGAGGGCACTGTGTGGAAAGATATCACAGAAGGCAACAGGCTAGGACCAGGGACTCAGTGTGAAGCCAGAACACAACACCCCCAAGCCAGGCAGGACCAGCTCTGCCTCAGTGAGAGCTGGTCTGGGGCCAGGCAGCAGGGTTCCTCTGCAGCAGGGAAGACTAGCAGGTGTCTCATGCCGCAAACGGCTATTTCTTCTACACCACCGTGAGGTCACAGCGCTACATGAGAACGTCTAAGTCCCTGAGTGCAAACAAAGGAGCTACATTTTTTCCTACACATCTGATTAGTGCTGTGTAAATGTGTGACTCTGTGACACCTGGAAACGTTCAGCCCAATTCTTGACATCTAGTGAGAGTCAGTAAGTGGTTGCTATTGTTATTATAATTATTATCATTATACCTCCTGGGGATCATACTCACTTTCTCTTTAACCTCTTTGAACTTGACTTACAGAGGAAAAAAAAAAAAAACAACGCCTACTCTGGGTGAATGAAGTAGACCCCATGCAAAGATAAATCATCCACATGTTAGGAAAAAAAAATGCAAAACTTGGGGGGAAAAAAACAAAAAAGGATGACTGTGTGACCTTTTAATGTAATGTCAGAGCAGAGCTTTTTTAAATTAGGTATTTCCTTCCTCATTGTAATATCAATTTGTTTAACTTTTTATTCACCAGGGAGTCAGGCCCAGCTGGCCTCCCTAGTTTGCAAATATAGACGTTAACTTTTAGAAAACTGGGGTGACACCTGTTTTTTTTCAGTCTGACAGACAAGACCACCCCCAAGATTATGATTCTAATGCCCTGTTTAGTAGCTGGTTTTATATTTAATAGAGCAGTTATTTCAGCATTCCTTCTACTTATTGTGCGAACATCCCAAAGCTTCTGTAGAATCAGCCCTTCATCCCATTGCTTCCTCATTAGTGAGGGGAGGACAACCTTGGCAAATGCTCCTTATCTACTCTACAAAAACCATGTTCCTAACCATTTGTGAATTATGCGGTCACACGCCTTTTTTAGAGGGCTCACTCCTGTCTTCTCCCTGTCTCTCGTCATGGTGTAATTGTTATTGCTATCATTTCTTGTTTGAGGTTTATGTTCCCACCCCAGCCCTTGGCCCTAAGCCAAGCTCCACCAGGGTGTGTCAGTCTGTACCTTGATGTGTCTCTAGCGACTAGACGCTCCCAGACACTCAATATGCAGAAGGTATCCAAAAACATATACACTTCTTATGAAAGAGAAAACTGTATTTAACATTGTAATACTCAATTCATACCGATAACAAAAGATGAACGCAAGCCATGTTGAGCACCTCGTATAACTGTGAAAGTCAAATGTGACTTGAGTATTACAAATTACATACAGTTTTTTCCTTACTTAAAATGTGTATACATTATTTTGGCACTTGCTATCTATCTGGAGAAAAGCTTAAGGTAAATATGGAACAGAGATGAGAAACTGTAAGGTGAACAACGGAAAGGACGTGTATGTGTGGTCCAGGTAGTACATTCTCTTTCTTGCTAGACCAGTTAGATATTTATTTTCTTTCACTTGTAACTGAAAAAGTCCTGAAGGAGACAATTCAAAAATGAGACAATTTATCTTAAAGAAATAATAAGAGCCCTAATGACCATTCCCCCCACATTACAGCGCCAGGATGGACTATCTCTTCTGATTCCTTTCCTCAGGTAACTGTGAAACAGCTGCCACCATGGCTAATAATCTGGAGGACTGTTTTGCTTTTTGTTTTTGCCATGAGATGGAAGCAATGCAAAAATTTCAGCACATAGAGACATTGAAGCTGAACAAGACCATGATTCTCAGGCTTGCCTAGAACTCCCAATTTGCTCATATCTTTTGAGTAAACTGTGACAGCCTTTGTAATGCCCATGGGCCCAGTCAAATCACATAATTGTGTAAAGTGGGGCAGACGTAAAAATAGGGCGTGGAAAGGACTGTGACAAATAGAAAATCCATGTCCTGTCTAAATGGGGGATTAACTATTCAATGGTTCTCAATTGCTGCCTTCCAAGCCCCAGAATTTTAACTAACTCTAGGTTCAGATTTTTTAATTAATTTTTTTCCTCTTCTTCTTCTTTTTTTTTTTTAACATGAGAAGCAAATAAAACATGTCTGTGAGGATGATCCGATCTGGCAGCTATCACTTTGGGACTCTGTTTTAGGAGAAAAAGGAAAAGATACACGAGCCCATGTTTGATGGAGCAGGCTGTATTGTCTCTTTCAAAGCAAAGTCTTCCTTACCAGCCATCGACACTGGCTTTCTGCAGTTCAGAAATGCCAAATGACAGAGATCCCATGAAGTCATTCCTGCTGGTCAGATCCCAATCCCAAATCTCTACAGACAGTCTCCTGTCTTTATCCGATTCTTTCAGTTGACTGCAAAGAAAGAAAAAAGAAGTCAGATGAGGTTGTAGTGATTTTTCAAGCAGAAGAAAAGTACAAGAAGACCAGACCTGGAGGCAGAGATTTTTAAAAATTACAAGCTACTGCAAGAAACATACTCAGTTTCCATCCCAGGCTGGCTCTCCAGGGAGGCAGAGCTTTTCCTCTTAAACAGGCAGAGGCCCTCAACCAGTTCCGACAGGGGCTGTTCTGACAAGGGTCACTGTGGCTATCTTGTGAATTAATAGGGTTCACGGTTTGGGAACTCTTATTGACAGTCAATATAAAAGATATAGAGATATCAATTACATAGTTGGGTGCATATGTGTGTGTATTTCAAGATGAGGTTGAGGAGATGTATGAAGAAAAATCTTGGCCAAGTGTGGTGGCTCATGCCTGTAATCCTACCACTTCAGGAGCCGAAGCGGATGGATTGCTTGAGCTCAGGAGTTCAAGCCTGGCCTGAGCAAGACCTGGCTCTACTAAAAATAGAAATACTAGCCGTGTATTGTGGCGGGTGCCTGTGGTCCCAGCTGCTTGGGAAGCTGTGACAAGAGGATTGCTTGAGCTCAAGAGTTTGAGGTTGCTGTGAGCTATGAAATCACAGCACTCTATCCAGGGTGACAGAGTGAGACTCTGTCAAAAAAAAAAAAAAAAAAAGAAAAGGGAAGGGGAGGGGCGGGGGGGAAGAAAAGAATGTGAGAAAGAAAAGAAAAGAGAAAAGAAAAATCTTCAGTGTTTCTCTGGGGAAACTGTCTGTTCTGAGGCATGACCTGATTGAGGCTTAAAGCACTTCTGCCGTGAGGGAGGGAAATGGGATTGGGTTCAGCAAGCTGACTACCTGGAGCTGAAGCCCACTCCACCCAGATTTGCTACCGGACTTTGAGCACATTCTTTAACCCCTACCTGCTTTATAGATAAATTGGGAATGAATTTATTGAGCCAATAAATCTTGTTACACACAGTGTATGCATAATAAATTGGCCATTATATATAATTAACACCCGATATAGTCCAGATGCATCAAAAAGAGATTCTCAGATTCTCCTTGCTAGGGTGACCTGCAGGGAGCAGGCTGCAGGCCCAGCATCACCCACAAACTCAGCCCTAGAGAGGCTGTCACCCCACTCTATAGGTTATGTCCCCCCTAGATCCATCCTTTATCCCACAACTTGTCTTCACCTAGTAAGACAACACACTGTCTCCTACCTACCCACTAGCCCCACACCACAGGCATTTTCAACTCTAGTAAAATAATTAATAGTTCTAATTATTTCTTGGCTCACAATACAAAAAATCTCTTGCTGATGGAAGAGAAGGGAGAGAAAGTAGAGAATGAGGGAGGGAGGAGCAGGCAAGGAAGGAAGGACACAGAAGCTCAGAGAGGAGATCCCTGATCTCAGGCAGCCCATAACCCACCTCCACCACCCGTGCTGGGCTGTGACAATTTCAACTTACAATCTAAATGTCTCATTCCACTCAGGGTTGAGGGAGCACTTGATGGTTTTGGTCTTCTGCTTGCTCTCACTTTTGGGGTCAGGAATCAGTTTCAGTTTTACGTAGGGATCTGACAAGCCATTGGGGTCCATGGGTACAAGGTTTTTAGCATCTCTTACTAAAACAGAAAAAAAGCATTTTCAGCATTAGTAATGCTCAAAATTTTTCTTTTTTTGGCCAGGGCCTGGTTTGAACCCACCATCTCTGGTATATGGGGCCAGCGCCCTACTCCATTGAGCCACAGGTGCCGCCTGTAATGCTCAGAATGTTTAAGCACCAACCAATGATGGCTGTAGAACCTGTGGAAGTATCCCTGGCATCACACTTAGTTAAATGGGAATTTTAATTGTATTAACATCAATAGCTTAAGAAGCATACAAAAGGAGATGAGCTGATAAGAGATGAACTCTGTCTATATTGGATAAAAACTGATTGCCCGCTTCCATACTGCTATCCCCACGCCACCCCTAGGATGAACTGAAAATTCTCGAAGTTTATTTATTACCAAACCCGCAAGACTGGCTACTTTCATTCAGCATAACATTTCCAAGGTTCACCACAACAAAGTATGTACTTCGTTCCTTTTTATGGCTAAATATTATTCTGTTGTATGGGCATCTCACATTTTGTTCATCCATTCATCAGTTGAGTTATTTCCACTTTTTGGCTGTTTTGAATAGTCCTGTTACAAGCTGGATGAACAAAATGTGAGATGCCCATACAACAGAATAATATTCATGTACTCAGACACAAAAGGTCACATATTGTATGACTCTGTTGACATGACACATCCAGAACAGGTAAATCCATAGACACAGAAAGCAGACTGCTAGTTACCAGGGGGTTGGAGGGAGGAAGTCACCACTTAGTGATACAGGCTTCCTTTAGGGCTAATGAAAATTTCTTTTGACTAGACAGAGATGACGGTTACACAACACTATGCATGCACTATAAATGTCACTGAATTATACACTAAAAAGTGATTAATGGTTAATTTTATGTACATGAATTTTACCTTAATTCAAAAAGAAAAAGATAAAAAATAAAAAAAGAAGCCCCAGCAAATAGTTACCCTTTAAACCAAGGTGGACCTGTTATTCATTTATCACCCATAATCAGCACTCAGACAATCCATAGAGAGAAGGCTGGAGAAATAACAGCTAACACCCTACAAGTTTATAAGATCAACTTAGAGAAGAAAAGGAGTCAGAGAATCAGCAATATAGATGCAACTGGCCATAGAATGGATAAGAAAGAACAAATCATCAGGCTGGAGAAACAAGAAGAAGTGAATTAGGAGATGATTCAAAAGCCCATAACACAGATAGTCAAGGGAAGGAGACCAAAAAATGAGAGTTGAATAACTCTTAAGGAGGATAAAGTGCCAACCATCTTATCTATGATAGAAAAGTCCAAGGCAATATATTCAATCCAAATTAAATCAAATTACTGTTTTTTAGGTGTTCTTTTTTTTTTTTTTTTTTTGAGATAGTCTTACTTTGTCACCCTTGGTAGAGCGCCATTGCATTATAGCTACAGCAACCTCAAACTCTTGGGCTGAAGCAATCCCCTTGCCTCAGCCTCCCAAGTAGCTGGGACTATAGGCAACCTGTCACAATGTCCAACTATTTTTAGAGATGGGGTCTTGCTCTTGCTCAGGCTGGTCTCGAACTCCTGAGCTCATGTGATCCACCTGCCTGGTCCTCCCAGAGTGCTAAGGATTGTAGGCGTTAGCCACCGTGCCAGCCTTTAAATCAAACTATCTTCTAATGACTTCTACCAGGAATGCAAAGATTGTTCAATCTTAGGAAATCCATTTTTAATATATTCATCATATTCATAGGTCAAAGAAGAAAACCATAAAATCATTGCAGTTATCTAGAAATAGCAGGAAATTCTGTTAACAGGATTAAGGCTATATGAAATAACAGCACCACAGTTCATGATAAACACAATCCCATTAAAGTCAGGAATAAGACAAAGATATCCATTACCATAGCCATTAGTCAAGACTTTTTCATAGTGTTCCACAAGTGCAATAAGACAATAAAAACAGGAGTTCTATAAATTCAAGATGACAAGAAAAGCAAATTAGAAAAAAACGAATATTGGAACAGAGAAGGTCAAGCATCCTCTCAGTTTCTACAACCTTTACTTCCACCTGATCAGAGTCATCCCCTCCCATGCTACACCCTGGAGCTTATTACCCCACTAAGTTCAAGTATGCCACTTGCTCAGCCTCAGTTTCATGTACTCCACTGTCTTACCTCCTTTCCTGTTTTATTTTTCAGTTTATTTACTCCATTTCCTTACTTAACTCTTCCTTTACCAATCAGTCTTTGGTACCCAATACATTCTCTCAATCTCTCTTTTCTCTCTTGCAATTACTCTGTTCATCCCCAGCTTAGATTTCATGGTGCATTATAACCTCTCCCTCAAAAATGACTTCAACTCCTTTGCCCCTCTTTCCTTCTGTTTTATTGAACTGGCAAACCCCCAGCCCTACTTAAATTCAAATATCTGCCCTTTATTTTCCTATACGCAAGCAGCTGACCGAAAAACAATATGACTGATTTGCCTAAAATCATATAGCTAATAAGGTGTTGATACTGAATAAAGGAGATGGGTGGAGTACTAGGATACAAGTAGTAACTTATTCTGCACTGACATTTTTCTGCATTTTAGCAATATGGCACTTTCTTCCCTTTATCCACAGGCAAATTCCTCCTCTATCTTCACTTGCAAGTTGCACTTTATTCTTGCACCAAAAGCAACAAGTTTTTCCTCTTCTGCCTTGATCAGTTAACTTCAACAAGCAGGTCCCTACTATGTGCTAAGCGTTCTGCTAGACACTGGTGATGCAAGGGACAAAATAAGATGTTGATCCTTTCCCCAAGGAGTATGTAAAAATGTATTTAAAATATAATTGATTTCTAATCAGACGGTAACCAGGCTGTATAGTGTCAAGGATACAGAGGTACAAGACGTCAGGGTCTGCATCTTACTGAGCAGTTACTTCCCACATTTGAACCTCAATTTCTTGATCAATAAAATGGCTTGTTATAAGAGTAAAATTAGATAAAGAATATACATGTTTAACACAGAATCTGGAACTTATAAAATAATAAACTGTTAGCCAAGATTTTGTTGAGAATTTTTGCATCAATATTCATTAGTGAAATTGGTCTAAAGTTCTCCTTTTTAGTTGAGTCTTGACCTGGTTTTGGTATTAGGGTGATGTTTGCTTCATAGAACGTATTGGGGAAGATTCCTTCCTCCTCAATTTTTTGGAATAATTTCTTTAGTATAGGAATAAGCTCTTCTTTGAAAGTTTGATAAACTTCGGGTGTGAGGCCATCCAGACCAGGGCATTTTTTTGTTGGGAGATTTTTTATTGTTTCTCTGATCTCAGTGCTAGAAAATGGTCTGTTCAGGACATCTATTTCATCTGGGCTAAGTCTAGGGAGAGGGTGTGATTCCAAATATTGATCCATTTCCTTCACATTGTGGAATTTCTGGGCATAAAGTTTCTGGTAGTATTCAAAGATAATCCCTTGT
>CAUYRH010067872.1:0-19377 GCA_963574655.1 Perodicticus potto
AATTAATCACACTGTAGGGGTGAGGGAAGGGGAGAGCAGAGAGAGAAAGAATGAGGGAGGTGTGGGGAAAGGAAGAGCAAAGAGAGGGAAGGAGTAAGGGGGTGGGGTCTTGATGTGTGCCACACCTTTTGGGGGAAAAACACGATTGTAAGAGGGACTTCACCTAACAAATGCAATCAGTGTAACATGGTTTCTTGTACCCTCAATGAATCCCCAACAATAAAAAAAAAAAATTCTATATAATGTGATTATCTATGATTTATAAAATTTGCTTACTTGTTCCCCTTAATTTAAAAATATCACTATAAGAGGTTTTTTTGTACCTTTTCAATAACTAGCCTGAAAATAAATACCTATATTGTCTGAATTAAAGTTTTAACAACAACAAAAAAGCCCACTAAATTTTAAAAAGTTTATGACCATATAACCTCCTGCATTACCTTTATAATCTTTTAGCATATAACCCTATTTAAATAAATGTTTTAAAACTTTAATATTTAATAAATATTTCAAAGTCAGAATTCTAAAAGTTGTCTTTTTAACCTCAAAGCTTTTTAAATATTAAAACAGCTAAACGTCTAAAAAGGGGACTTATTTAATATATTAAAGTATACACAAACATCATCAAATACAAAATAATATTTAATTTTCCTTAGATTATGTTTATATTTTAAAAACTGCAAAGAAATAACCCCAAAATATAACTTCTTGATATAAGGAATATTTTAAATCAAAGGCCATTCACAACATAGAAAAAGATTTTCCTGCTATTAGCATGAAACCAAACTAATCTAATCAGAGGATCAAAGAAAAGAACTCATTTCCTTTCTTCCCCCTAAAAGAATTTAAAGCACAATACTCTGAGACTAATTTAGAAATCAATCTTCTTTTCTTCATCTATTCATCCTCCCTAAAAACCACATGCTACCTTCTCCCCTCTCCCTTCTAAAAATCATTTAAAATCTACCTTACTTATAAATTGATCTTTCAGAAAACCAACCAAAAAAAAAAAAAAAAGGACAAGTTTTGCTGACATATGTACAACTTTTAGATATGTTCCAATATTATAAAATATTACTCTGTCTTAATATGTATTATGATAATGATTTTTACTTAATCTAAAAAAAAACTTTTTTTAACTTGGCTAAGTCTAAAACTTGCCCTGTAAAAAAAATTATAAAAAATTGGTAAATTCCATCAAATACCAATTTTCAATAACTTAAAAAATTATAAACCATTGAACTGAAAACAAACTTCTAAAACTTCAATTTAAAAACTGACATAACCATAAGTACTTCTAACCTAATATCAAACAAATCAAAATTTAATTACATAAAATAAGCTGCTTTTTATGGCTTTTTGTTTAAAATATTACTAATTTGTTCTACATTCTATTTTCCAAAAATTAAGAAAACCCCCTCTCCACCTTTTAAACTATTTATAGCCTAAAGCAATGTATATATTTGTAAACCAAATTTAAAACATTTTTCTCTCTCTTTAATTTCTCTGAACTTTAAAAAAAATTATAAATATTCTTAATTTCTAATAATACACACATTTACATAAAGTAAATAAAAATGTTTTCCTCCACATAGAAAAGGAAAAGGGGAAAAACTTGAAGAACTAAAAATTATATTTACTGTACTCTATACAAATAATCAGTTCCGGCTCAGCGTGTGTGGCTCAACGGGCTAAGGCGCCAGCTGCGTACACCTGAGCTGGCAGGTTCGAATCCAGCCCGGGCCCGCCAAACAACAATGACGGCTGCAACCAAAAAATGGCCGGGCGTTGTGGCCGGGCGTTGTGGCAGGCGCCTGTAGTCCCAGCAACTTGGGAGGCGGAGGCAGGAGACTCGCTTGAGCCCAAGAATTGGAGGTTGCTGTGAGCTGTGATGCCATATCCCTCTACCCAGGATGACAGCTTGAGGCTCTGTCTCAAAAAAAGAAAACAAAAAAAGAAAACAAAAAACAAATAATCAGTTCCAATATACTAAGAGTAAAGTTTATTTATGCAAGTAAATTGAATCTGCTATGATTTGTCTTTAATAAAATAGTCAATTAAAGAGAAAAAAAGTATGGTTGAAAAGTAAAAAATTATTGCCCACCTGTATTAAATGTCAGTCTTATCTACAGTACTAGCTTATAAAATGACACATAGCTATTTAACTAAACTGATGTATTCATAAGACTAAGACACTGTCCAAAAAGTATAAAATTATAAACAGTGGTCAAATTTGCTCCAATTTGTTTTTTTCTTTCTGCTTCAAAGTCCTGATTTAATATATTGAGTTTTAATATGTAAAATCTTTGAATTTCAAAGTGGGCACTAAAAAACTAACACTAAAACTCATAGGAAAAAAACTGCAAAAGATTGCTCAACTTGCTAGCCCAAGGACTCCTAAATAATCAAGCAGTACTGGATTTCCTGTAAGCTACTCTGGAAAGAATCTGTAGAGTATTAAACACTATCAGTTATGTCTATACAAATACCTCAGGAAAAATTAGAACATAAATAAAAATTTCTCAGTAAGTATTATGGTTGCACTTGATTGATTTTCAAAAACATTCACTTGAATTACTCAAAACATCAAATCAGTTTTATAAAAGCACTTAAAGCTAAATATTACCTTACATACTATGCTAAGGCTACAAATAAAAATGCTAATGTTCTCATGATGCAAACCTTAGCCTGAAAATCCCAAATTTGTGAATATTTGTAAATCACTGCTAAATAATGTCATTCTCTTATCCTCATCACAACCCTGACTTCATGTGTAAGTGTAAAAAAGCCAGGTGGAATCTCTGTTTATTTCTTTTCCCTGGAGTAATTTTTGAGCTATCTTCCAGGTTCTGTATGCATTCCCGAAGTACTCACCAGGGAAACCTTTAAGACCTCCAGCAAAACCTGTAAGGCCTCCAGCAAACGACCTTTGATTTCTGTCATGGCATGCCTTCCCACCTCCTTAGCTATTCATTCAGACTGTGAGAACAGGAGACAGATTTCAAGAAGTTTTCATAAGCCATCCATTCCTGATTATGATCATCCTTAGATAATAGCCAGAATCTCCCTGCTTTAGACTTGACTTGAACTGTTCCTCTCCAAATATTTTACAAAAAATTATTTGCTAAATAATTGGGTATTAGGAAATTAAAGACCTACCAAACTATCAATTCTTGAGCCCAATCAAATGTGGGAATTCATTATGCCTTATGCTTATTATGAGGTTCCTAAAGAATAGACTCCTGGACTAGCAGGGCCACTTTTAAGAGTCCAGCAACCCTCTTTATGACCTCCTTATACTCCTTTGAAATATGAAATATGGAAATATGGAGAATAACTTTACCTTTTATCCCCCATATGATTAAACAGGGTCATTACTCCCACATTTCAAGCCCTGAAAATTCCCAATGAGCAACTGAGGACAAAACCAATCAGATAATACTATACACCTCCAAACCCTACATATTTGTGCTAACTTCTCATTCTGTCTCCATCAATTTATAAATATCTCTATTGGTAAGTCAATCATTTTAACTCTCCAATGTCACAAAACTTGGTTAACTCCTTGTTTTACCTACAAATAAATATCTATAACTACTATGCCTTTCAAAAGTTCCACCAGTTGGAAATCAGTAAAACTATACCTCCAAGAGATTTTTCAGAAGCCCTTGGCAGAAGATTTACCTCAATTGCAAAACACTCTTTCCAAGACATTGAAACAACTACGATGAAATCTCAAAAAGAAACCTTATACACTTTAGATACTGCAAATGATTGGCTAAATCCATAAAGTCAGTTCTCTGATCGCAATTTATGAGTTTAGACTTCTATTGCTTTTGCTATGACATTATACTTATGTGTTTGATATTTTTTCAGTAATTAATGATATTTTCAAACTTTTTAAGAAGAACACCACTGAAGCAATGGTTGCTCTACACTTCTCCCATGAATATAACCCCTTTTATATTCCTGTAACCTCTTTTCTTCACTCTTTCTCTGATACCTTTCTCCACTTTGAATATAGGCCTTTTAATTAAGAAAAACAAGGGAGGCTCTACACCAGCCATGTACACCAGGGCTGGTGGGTTTGAGCCCGGTCTAGGCCAGCTAAACAACAATGATGACAACTGCAACAAAAAATAGCTGGGCATTGGGGCAGGTGCCGGTAGTACCAGCTACTTGGGAGGCTGAGGCAAGAAAATTGCTTAAGCCCAGGAGGTAGAGGTTGCTGTGAGCTTTGACTCCATGGAACTCTACTGAGGACGACATGGTGAGACTCTGTCTCAAAAAAAAGAGGGGGGGAAATGTAGGAGGCAGATAGGCTGGTCTCCTGGTCTCTCTGTGGGGTGCCTTGTTTCAATCCAGGGCAAAGCCTCCCATAGACCTGCAAACCTAGGGGTCATCCAGACCACCAAAGATGACAGGAGCCCAGAGGTGACCAGAGAGTGCAAGGTCATTAAGACCATTCCTGCATGGAGAATTGATATCTCACTACCATAGGTTTCAATCACTTAGACATTTACTTTTTATCCAATCTACCTGGGGGCTTAGGATTCTTTTAATCCTATTTTGAATTTTGATACCTTTGTATCTTTTCAGGAATGCTTTTTATTAGAAATCAATAATAGGTTCCTGAGAATTCAGAAAGTTGCTGCATTGTCTCAGTCTGCCACATAGCTGGCATATGATTCAACGTATACCTCTCTCCAGGCTTCCCAGACTTGATGCATTCATTAAGTTTGTGTATAGTCTCCTTATTTCCCCAAGTTTTGTCTCCCTGGTCAGATCCCAACTAGGTTGTGGCCCAGAGGGAACCCTGAAAGAACTCACTGAAATGATTAATCCAGACTACCAGTGGGAAATTGAACTCATATTCCACAATGCAAATAGAGATGAGTATGTCTGGAAGACAGAAGAGCCCTTATTAGTAATATTATGTACAATCATTAAAGGTCAATGGAAAGTTATACCAATCAAGTCCAGGAAGGACTATGAATTGCCTACATCTGCATAAATGAATGTTTATGTCCTCTGCCAGGTAAATAATCATCATAAGCTGAAGTATTAGCTGAAAGCAAGGAGAATAGAGAACAGGTACTATAAGAATACAGTTTAACACCAGCTATGGCCACATTACCAGATAAAGAATTGTAATTGTCTTGAGTATTTGCTATTTTCTTTTCTTTTCTTTTTTTTTTTTTTTTTTGAGGCAGAGCCTCAAGCTGTCACCCGGGGTAGAGTGCCGTGGCATCACAGCTCACAGCAACATCCAATTCCTGGGCTCAAGCGAGTCTCCTGCCTCTGCTTCCCAAGTAGCTGGGACTACAGGTGCCTGCCACAATGCCCGGCCATTGAGGATTTGCTATTTTCTTTTAAAAATATATTTATGTGTACAGATGCATATTTTCAACAAATAGCATTTATTTTCTTTCCTTTGTTATTTCTTGATCATGTAAGATAAGATATGTCAACTTAAGCAGCTCAAATGTCCATCGACTCATGAATGGATTAACAAATTGTGGTATAAGTATACCATGGAATATTATGCAACCTTAAAAAAGATGGAGACTTTACTTATCTCTTTTCTGTTCACATGGATGGAGCTGGAACATATTCTTCTTAGTAAAGTATCTCAAGAATGGAAGAAAAAGTATCCAATGTACCCAGTACTATCATGAAATCAATATACAATCACCCAAACTTTCATATGAAAGATAAAACACAAGTATAGCTCAGGATGAAGGAGGGAAGAAGAAGGAAGAGGAGAATGAGGGAAGGGGAGAGGGTATTGGTTGGACCTCACCTATTGGTTGGTGTATATTGCAAGAGTAGTAGATGTCAAATCTATTAAGAGTAGAGTATAAGTGTCATAACACAATAATTAAGTAGGTGAGGCAAAGGCTACATTAACTAGTTTGATGTAAACATTCCAAATTGCATATAAAATCAGCACATTATACCACATAAATGAATTAACATATATAGTCATGATTAAATAAAAAAATACAGAATTAATATCAAAGAAAAGACACGAATTCTGGGAAGATGGCCAACTGGTAGCAACCCTCGAGAGAGGCTCCTGACCAGAGGGAGAAAAACTGAACAGAATTGGACTCTATGAAGCCAAAGGTGGGGAGCTGAGCCAAGAAAGAAGTTCAGCAACATTTCCAAGGAAGAGCATTCAAGAAAACAAACTACACATACAAAGCCTGTTGACTAGAGGATGGGAGACCCCTCCCCTAAGCAGGATGCCCTCCGCAGGCTATCTGCAAGGAAGCAGGGAACAAAAGACTTCTCATTTTACCTTGCTGGAGAGAGCTGCTAAAAACCAGGTCTCTTTCTCCAGTGATGTCCCACTTATGAACCTAGACACCACCCACCAGGCATAAAATTGAACAGACATTTTCCCCCACAAGTCCAAACTCCCAGTGCACCCTTCTCCCCTCACATGGTGGTCTGACATTTTGCACTCTGCAGAATGCAGAGTGTTTGGTCTTTTTCTGAGAGATCTGGGCATAGTGTGGACTGCCAACCAACAAGATGGAATCTGTGACTAATGGGGAAGAAAGAGGGTATGGGGGGAAAAAGGGACACTTGGCAGGAGGAGGAGCAGTCCCCTGGTTATGACTATGCCCAGCCACTGGTGGTTTTGATCCTCAGTTTGGACTGTTCCTGGTGGGACAGAGTGCAGAACCCCTAACTCTGATGGCACCCACTGCAGGAGAGTGGTTGCCCCATGTGGACTGAGTTTGGCAGGCAGGCCTGGTCCCCAGTCTCTGCTGGGCCTGTGAGCAGAGGCTTGCCAGGCATGAACTGAGACTGGAGGGCAAGGGCAGTGGTCCCCTGAGTCCAACAGAATGCATGAGCAGAGCCTTGCTGGGTGTGGACCAAGATCTGAGGGCAAGAATATGGACCCCTGTCTCCAGTGGGGCCAGTGAGCAGAGACTTACTGGGTGAGGACTGAGACCTGTGGGTGGGGCATGGTTCCCTGACTCCAATAGAGCCTGTGAACAGAAGCTTGCCAGGCAGTGGACTGAGTCTGGCAGGCAGGGGCAGGGTCCACTGACTCCAACTGGTCTGGAAAGCAGAGGCTAGCTGGGAGTACACTGAGACCACTGGGTGGAGGTGTGGCCATTGTCTCCAACTAGGCCTGTGAACAGAAAAGCAGACAACACTGTGGACTGAGTCTGGTGAACAGGGGCTGGATCCCTGGCTCCAATTGTGCTGTTGGAGACCCTTGAATCCTTCTCTGTTGAGCAGGGTTTGAACTGCTTGAGACAATTTAATTGGAACTCATATCTGGGGCTGTCCACTTGGGGACATTCTGAGGTTGACTTTTAAAGTTCTATAGCAGAAAAGAACTGAATGGTGGGGGCTTGGCACCACAGCTGTTTGTATCTCTTCACACCTGAGATTTAAACTTAATACTGTGGCTTCTTAGGATAGGGTAGAGGTTGGCTGATATCAAAACAGAGCTAGCTTGTGCTGTCTCACCAAGTAGGTGCTCACAGTCTCCAGCCAAAACTCTGAGAAGGGCCTTTGTAAGATTGTAGGAGATAAGCCACAATTACAATGCTTAGAGCTTTGGTAAGGGGCTATCTCTCCTACCTGGGTACCCAATTCAATCTCACCCTACCAGTTCTAATAACCAAATGCTGGAAAATAAACATGGTGCAGACCCAACAGAAGAACTCTGGCAACATGAATAACAGAGTAGACTAACCCTCCCAAGAAATGACAAAGGAGATATAACTAAAGATGCCATGCATAGACAAATGGCTGCAATGTCAGAAATTGAATTCAGAATATGGATGGCAAATAACATAAATAGAATGGAAAAAAAGATAGAAACTGAATTGCAAAAAGTCACCCTAAAGTTGTCTCAAGAAATTAATGAATGCAAAGACAAAGTCACAAAAGATATGGATATAATGAGAAAAGAAATAGCCAAGCTCAAGGAAATGAAAACATTAGTTAAGGAATTCCAAAATACAGTAGAATCCCTCAGTAATAGAATTTACCAGGCCAAAGAAAAGATCTCAGAACCTGAAGACAAAGCTTTTGAACATTCCCAAACACGCAAAGAGGCAGACAAATGGAGAGCAAAAACTGATCATTCCCTCAGAGAGTTGTGGGGTCAATACAAAAGATCAAACATTCATTTCATAAGAATTCCCGAAGGAGAAGAGGATGGTCCTAAAGGCACAGATGCTCTACTCCAAGAGATTTATTCCTTCCTTCCTTCCTTCCTTCCTTCCTTCCTTCCTTCCTTCCTTCCTTCCTTCCTTCCTTCCTTACTTCTTTCTTTCTTTCTTTCTTTCTTTCTTTCTTTCTTTCTTTCTTTCTTTCTTTCTTTCTTTCTTTTTATTGTTGAATCATAGCTGAGTACATTAGTGCAATCAAGCGGTACAATGTGCTGGTTTCATATACAATCAGAAACATTTTCATCCAACTGTTTGACATAGACATCATGTCATTTTCTTAGTTATTGTATGAAGACATTTGTATTCTGCATTTAGTAAGTTTTGTCTGAACCTGTCTAAGATGCACCATAGGTGTGGCCCCACCATTTACCCTCCCTCCCCCCATCCTCCCTCCTCCCCTTCCCGCCCTCCCCACTTTCCCCATATTCTTTTTTTTTTTTTTTTTTTGCCTGGGGCTGGGTTTGAACCCGCCACCTCCAGAATATGGGACCAGTGCCCTACTCCTTTGAGCCACAGGTGCCACCCACTTTCCCCATATTCTTATGCTATAATTGGATTATAGCCTTCATGTGAAAGCTATAAATTAGCTTCATAGTAGGGCTGAGTACATTGGATACTTTTTCTTCCATTCTTGAGATACTTTGCTAAGAAGAATATGTTCCAGCTCCATCCATGTAACATGAAAGAGGTAAAGTCTCCACCCTTTTTTAAGGCTGCATAGTTTTCCATGGTATACATGTACCACAATTTATTAATCCATTTGTGGGTTGATGGGCACTTGGGCTTCTTCCATGACTTAGCAATTATGAATTGGGCTGCAATGAACATTCTAGTACAGATGTCTTTGTTATAATGTGATTTTTGGTCTTCAGGGTATATACCAAGTAAAGGAATTATAGGGTCGAATGGCAGGTCTATTTTTAGAGATCTAAAAATACTCCAAGAGATTTTGGGGGAGAATTTCCTAAGCATTGCAAGAGATACAGAACTTCAGATAGCAGACAGTTTCAGAACCTCAGCAAGACTCAATCCAAATAAAGCATCTCCTAGACACATTGTGATTAACTTTGCCAAAGTTAAGATGAAGGAGAAAATTCTGCAAGCAGCCAGATGTAAGAAAATCATCACCTGCAAGGGATAAATATCAGAATGACTGCAGATTTCTCAGCCGAAATATTTCAAGCCAGAAGAATATGGTCATCAGACCTTCAGTCTCCTCAATGGAAACCAGAAAAAAAGCAAGGGTTGCAATTTTAGTTGCAGATACAATTGACCTTAAATAAACAAAGACAAAGAAAGATAATGATGGTCACTACATATTTGTCAAGGGAAACATCCAATATGAAGAGATTTCAATAATTAACATTTATGAACCCCACCAGAATGCTCCTCAATTTATAAAGCAAAGCCTAATGGATATTATCAACTTAATATCTTCCTGCACTACAATAGTTGGAGATTTTAACTCCTCTTAGAGTGTTTTAGATAGATCCTTCAAGAGAAACTGAACAAAGAAATATTAGAATTAAACCTGACCCTAGGACAATTGAAATTTACAGATCTCTATAAAACATTGCCTCCTAATAAAACTGAATATACATTATTCTCATCACCCAAGGATCATCCTCCAAAATAGATCATATCCTAGGACACCAGTCTAACCTCAGCAAATTTAAAAGAATAGAAATTATTCCTTGTACCTTCTTGGACCACCATGGAATAAAAGTTGAACTCAACAGCAACAGGAATATTCAGACTCAAACAAGCCAAGGAAACCAAATAATCTTAGGCTGAATGATAGCGAGGTCAAAGATAAGAAGGAAATCACCAAATTTTTGGAACAAAATGATAATGAAGGCACAAATTATCAAAACCTGTGGATACGGCAAAGGCAGTCCTAAGAGGGAAATGTATAGCATTGGACGTCTTTATCAAGAAAACAGAAAGAGAGAAAGCCAACAACCTGAGGGACCATCTCAAGAAACTGGAAAAGGAAGAACATTACAACCCCAAAAACCAGCAGAAGAAAAGAAATAACCAAAATTAGGGCAGAATTAATTGAAATTGAGAACAAAATAAACCATTTAGAAGATCAACAAAACAAAAAGTTGGATTTTTGACAAGATTAATAAAATTGATAAACCTCTGGGCAACCTAACCAGAAACAGAAAAGTAAAATCTCTAATATCATCTATCAGAAATGATAATGGAGAAATAACAACAGACACCTCAGAAATTCAAAAAATCCTCAATGATTACTACAGAAATCTCTATTCCCAAAAATATCCGGGAAATCTGAAAGAAATGAATCAATACCTGGTAGCATACCACTTTCCTAGACTCAACCAGAAAGAATTAGAAATCTTGAATAGACCTATATCAATCACTGAAATACCATCAACAATATGAAATCTCCCCAAAAAGAAAAGTCCAGGACCAGATAGCTTCATATCTGAATTCTGTCAAACCTTTTAAGAGGAACGAGTACCTATATTATACAACCTTTTCCAAATCATAGAAAAAGAAGTAATACTTCTCAACACATTCTATGAAGCAAATATCACCCTGATCCCCAAACCAGGAAAGAATCCAACAAAGAAAGAAAATTATAGACCTATATCATTAATGAATATCAATGCAAAAATATTCAATAAGGTCTTAGCAAACAGAACTCAACAACACATCAAAAATATTATACACTATAATCAAGTTGGTTTTCAAGGTTCCAGGGTTGGTTCAACATACACAAATCTATAAGTATAATACATCACATAAATAAAATAAAAAACAAAGACCATATGATTCTCTCAATTGACACAGAAAAATCCTTTGATAATATGTAGCATCCTTTCATGATCAGAACACTTAAGAAAACTGGCATAGAACGGACATTCTTAAACTGATAGAGGCCATCTACAGCAAACTCTCAGCCAATATCATATTGAATGTTGTAAAACTGAAAACATTTCCATTCAGATCAGGAATGAGCCAAGGATGCCCACTGTCTCCACTGCTATTCAACATAGTGATGGAAGTCTTAGCCATCGCAATCAGGCAAGATAAGGTGATCAAGGGTATCCAAATAGGGTCAGAGAAGATCAAACTCTCGCTCTTCACTGATGATATGACCCTATACCTGGAAAATCCCAGGGACTCAACTACAAAACTCTTAGAAGTGATCAAGGAATACAGCAGCATCTCAGGATATAAAATTAATACTTACAAATCAGTAGCTTTTATATATGCCAATAACAGGCAAGCTGAATATATAGTCAAGGACTGTATTCCTTTTGCAGTATTGCAAAAAAAGATGAAATATTTGGGAATTGACCTAGCAAGGGATGTGAAATATCTCTATAAAGAGAACTATGAAACTCTGAGAAAAGAAATAGTTGAAGATGTTAACAAATTGCAAAACATACCATGCTCATGGCTGGAAAGAATCAACATTCTTAAAATGTCCATACCACCCAAAGCAATCTGCAGATTTAATACAATCCCTATTAAAGTACCATTGTCATACTTTAAAGAACTTGAAAAAATAGTACTTCACTTTATATAGAATCAGAAAAAAACCTCAAATAGCAAATACATTACTCAGAAATAAGAACATATCAGGAGGTATCACATTACCAGAATTCAAGCTATACTGTAAATCTATATTGATCAAAACAGTATGGTACTGGCACAAAAACAGAGAGGTAGATTTGTGGAACAGAATAGAGAACCAAAAGATGAACCCATCTACTTATTGTAATTTTATCTTCAACAAGACTGTCAAAAGTAATCAGTGGAGGAAAGACCCCCCTATTTAACAAATGGTGCTGGGTGAACTGGATGGTGACCTGTAGAAGACCAAAACTGAACCCAAACCCTTCACCATTAAAAAATATTGATTCTCTGGATTAAAGATTTAAACTTAAGACAAGAAACTATAAAAATATTAGAAGAGAGTGCAGGAAAAACACTTGAAGAAATTGGCCTGGGAGAATATTTTATGAGGAGGACCCCCAACCCCCCGAGCAATTGCAGCAACACCAAAAATACATTACTGGGATCTGATCAAACTAAAAAGCTTTTGCACAGCCAAGAGCACAGTATGTAAAGCAAACAGATAACCTTCAGAATGGGAGAAGATTTTTGCAGGTTAGGCTTCTGGCAAAGGTCTGATAACTGGAATCCACAGAGAACTCAAACTAGTTAATAAGAAAAGAACAAAGAACCCCATTTCTATGTGGACAAGAGACTTGAACAGAAACTTCTATGACGAAGTCAGGCGCATAGCTTACAAACACATGAAAAAATGCTCATCATCTTTATTTTTAGCATCACATAGCATTTTATTTTTTTATTTTTAATTGTTTTGCATTTTTTGTTCATTTATCTTTTACATCTAATATATTTTTATATATTCTATTACATTGTGATATAAACTCATAAAGCTCAATATATATTAATTTTTATTTTTTCTTAATGTTTAAACTGAATTTATTTGAAATAAATTCTAGGAAAAAGTAAAAAAGAACATTAAAATACAGATAAAAACTTCATCATCTTTAATCATCAGAGAAATGCAAATCAAAAGCACTTTGAGATATCATCTAACTCCAGTAAGATTAGCCCACATCACAAAATCCCAAAGCTACAGAGAAAGGAACACTCCTACACTGCTGGTGGGAATGCAAGCTAATACAACCTTTTTGGAAAGAAGTTTGGAGAACACTCAAGGAACTAAAAGTAGACCTACCATTCAATCCTGCAATTCCTCTACTAGGTATATACTCAGATGATCAAAAATTATTTTACAACAAAGACATTTCCACCAGAATGTTTATAGCAGCCCCATTCATAATAATCATGACATGGAAACAGACCAAGTGTCCATCAACCCATGAATGGATTAACAAATTGTGGTATATGTACACCATGGAATTATATGTAGCCATTTAAAAAAAAGATGGAGAGTTCACATCTTTTATGTTTACTTGGATGGAGCTGGAACATATTCTTCTCAGTAAAGTATCTCAAGAATGGAAAAAAAATGTAACTAATATACTCAATACTACTATGAAATCAATATATAATCACCTACACATTCATATGAATGGTAAAACATAACTATAGCCCAGAAAGTAGAAGGGAAGAGGAGAGAGAAAAGAGAGAAGGTGGTTATGGGAGGAGGGAAGGGTATTTGGGGAGACCTCACCTAATGTCCATGATGCAATGGTACATTTCAAAACTATTAAGAAATGAGGGAGGCACCTGTGGCTCATCAAGTAGGGTGCCGGCCCCATATACCGAAGGTGGTGGGTTCAAACCCAGCCTCAGCAAACTGCAAAAACAGAAAAATAGCTAGGCATTGTTGCGGGCACCTGTAGTCCCAGCTACTTGGGAGGATGAGGCAAGAGAACCACTTAAGCCCAAGAGTTTGAGGTTGCTGTGAGCTGTGTGATGCCACGGCACTCCACTGAGGGGGATAAAGTAAGACTCTGTCTCTACAGGAAAAAAAAAAAAAAAAACTATTAAGAAATGAGTATTATTGGGTGGATGTGTTACTTAGTTCAATGTAAGGATTTTACATTGTATATCAAAGCAGTACAATGCACCCCATAAATGCATCAATGTACAAAGTTATGATTTAATACAAAATTTATTTTTTTTTCTTGCAGTTTTTGGCCAGGGCTGGGTTTGAACCCATCACTTCTGGTACATGGGGCCGGCACCCTACTCCTTTGAGCCACAGGTGCTGCCTGATTCAATAAAAATTTAAAACATGATATATTGACTTTATACTAGTAATAATATTATAATAGTATTTAACTATTACTAGTTTTACATGAGAGTATTAAAATTATGAGATATTAAGAAACAAATAAGTATGACACAAGGACTTTACCTCCTCTAAGGGAAGGGATGATGCATTTTCCATTTTACATAGGATAGACTTACCACATAAGGACAAACTATTGCCTTATTATTGTCTTTATCTGGCGATTAAGTATGGCTTAAGAAGATGCATGTAGGTGTAAGTGTAGCAAGAGCTGGACTTATTATAGTTAATTTCAGATATCCAGGTGAATAGAATAAAGAATACCTAGACAATTGGTAAAGCATCAAATGTGGGTGTGTCTTGATGTTGTTTGTATTGGAAATTAGTGTGAGTCAGTGGACGGAGATTGTGCTGCCCTCAAGAGCTGCCCTCAATGTGGGTGGGCACCACCTAACAACCCTGAGACTTGCATAGAACCAAAAAGGAGAGGGAAAGATGTTCTTCTCTATCTCCCAAAATTGGGACACCCTCATCCTTTTCCCCTTTTACAACAGAATTCCAAGCTCTCTGCCCCTGGAACTTTTCTTGTTCTGAGGCTTTTGGACGTGGACTAGCTCTGAGTCCAGGTCCAAAAGCTCAGGGTCTCCAAATTGGAGAAGGCTTCTTTTGGAATTTTTAAAATCATATGAGGCAAAATCCTAATGAGTTCTATCTCTACTATGCTATGTATTTATCTATCTACTCCTCCATCCATCTTCTATTGGCCCTTTCACTCCAGAGCACCCTAATACATTGAGGAAGGTTTCAGTCCATTGGGTCTCACATAATCTCTCTCCTCTCATGCCTCTCACATGCTTAGGAGTATGTGTCCACAGAGGCTGTCTCTTCCCACCAGTCCTCTGAGGAATGATGCCCTATTCTCCCTGGATCTGTAAGAAATACACTATTTTGTATATTTGTTGATTTGCCTTCTCTGTTTCTCACTTGACTCTTCTATATTCTTTCCCACTTAGTGATCTGATTGCCCATATTGGTAGATCCACAAAGGTATGTCTTGTATAAACTAGCTTCCTGTGAGAAGGCTACCAGCTCACAGGTTAGACACTTAGGCACTGGACCATTCATCAGAATAAAGAAGTATCATACGAAAGGCACTTTTAAACACCAAAGACCAAAACTCTTTATTTGCATAAAGCAGGACTGTAGTTGATAGTCTGGAGAGAGCTCTCAAGGACACACTAGAAACAACAAAAGTATAACATAAAGGAAGATGTTCATAAACTATGACTCAAAAAATTGATAAGGAAGATACATATAATAGAAATAACAAGGAGTTACTCTTGATGTTTGCACTGAAGTTGCAACTTTCTTTTTTTTATGCCTAATTCATGTATTTTTTAATTCATATTTCCTTGAATAATATATAGTATTGTTTCCTTGCAGTACTCTTAAAGGCATTATCCTAGAGGGGTTAAACAATTTAAAGGTCATATTTGCTAGAGTGATTTCCACATATGATGCAACCAAATTAACACTCTTTCCCCCACATCGTGTAGACATTACATTGTCTTTTCATTCATTTATAAGGTCTTAAATTTAAAAAGAAAACAACAGTTAGCATTGGTTCACACATATGTAGCAAAAAAAAAGAAAGAAAGAAAAATTAAATGAGTTAAACGTATATATGGTTTCATATATAGCGTCTGGACTGAAAAGTGATAGTGCTAGTGATAGCAATCTGTTTTTTGGAATTTTCTATATTTATTTATAAATATTAGTTGTCTATTTGTTGAGACTTTGGAAAAAATAATAAGTTAATTGATGACTCCATACTGAACCTCAGATTCAAAGTATTCTATAATAGACATACTCTATCATATTTCTCTACAAAAGAAATCAGACGATTGCTGCAACAAAGTATTAAGAAATAATAATAATAGTAATGCCAAGAAAGTAACATTCACATTAGCAAATAAGAGTATGTCTATTATAGAATGCTTTGACTCTGAGGTTCAGTATAGAGTCATCAATTAACTTATTATTTTTTCCCAAAGTCTCAACAAATAGACAACTAATATTTACAAGTAAAAATAAAAGATAATTCCAAAAAACAGATCACTTCACTAGCACTCTCACTTTTCAGGCCAGACTTTTGTCTTCAAAGTCAAATTTATTCAGTCATTTCTCTGTTGCTTCTTGGAAATTCTGGTAGAAGATAAGATGGGAAACAGAGATTAAAACTCTTAAAACAAGTGAATATCTGTAGGATTTGAACCTGCAATAAATAAGGTGGGCTCTGATGGCCAAGACAGAAGAGACTGAGAATGTATCCTGGATGGAATAAAAGAGAGAGAAGTTCTTCTCTAAAGTATTATGTTAGTGGCTGAGGCTTCTTGAAGCATTATTTTTTGTTAGGTTTGTGTTTAAGTACAGAGATAGAATTGTAGCTATTAATTTCTATTTATGAGGCATTCCAAAGATATTATAGTATAAAAGTAATAACCTACATTGTTGTTTTCAGGTATGTGAGCTATAAAGCTGACACTTCGGCCCTCTGGCCATTTTTCATGACATTACCTCATACATTACCTCATCATGATGACTAGAGGGAAACATTTTCAAAAGCATAGTCATAAAAGGTTTTGATAAAGCCTAACCTAGGTCTTGTAGCAAAAACCTACACATTAATGCCTTCTAAAAGGAGTTGGAGGCACCAGCTCTTTCTGTCCACTCATAGTAGTATCATTTATATCCATCAAGATTCTCAGTTTTACTCTGGGACAGAAATCCTGCCAAGGCTGGGCATGTGATATAAATAGCAGCAAATTCTGCCCTAGGGAGGGAAGAGTCCATAAGGACTTATGACAGACAAAACTCTGTCTCTCTCTTCATCTTTATTCAGTGGGAACAATTATCAGCCAATAAAACCTTGCTGTTGTAATTTGGCCTCTCAGAGATCTCTTTTCTAGGAAGGGGCAGGGTTGGTACTTGTGGGCACAGAGTGGGGTACCCCTAGCAAACTACAAACGACTGCACTGCTGACACCTCTGCCAGGACCAGATAGATGTTAAAAGGCCTAAGGGTGCCTAAGAAATTGTTACTGGATGGGGCTTGTGAGGTGAGATCTCATTTTTCATTTGGATTCAGAGAGTAAACTCTGTATCTTCCTCATACCAGGGAATCTGCAAGAAACATCTCAGTTCAATTCTCTCCAACTTATCTACAACTCACACCTTTGCCCTTGCCAGTTCCTATCCAGAGTCCCTGAAAGATTACCCTTCATGATGGTTCTTGGATCCAGTTATGCATCAGCATCACTTTGGGAAGCCTTAAATGCCAACCCCTCAGCCTCACTGCTTAGCACTTCTAATTTAGGTGGCTCAGTCACAGGCGTGTTTTAAAAACTCACCATTTAATTGTAACGTTGACCTATAGTAACTGACCTAGGAAGCTAGGCCTTTGTTTGGTAGGTAATGAGAAACTAGTAATATTTCTCAGTAGAAAAGCATGTAACAAAGGTAAATCTAGTGAAATTGTGTGAGGTATGTTAGAAAAGGTAGAGCTGGCAGGTGGAAACTATGGATTCATCTATTCCACTAACATTCAAAGTGGGGTCCCATTCATGGTGGCTGGACTGTCATTGCAGGGGAAACAATTCCATTCCAATTTTTTTTTTTTAACCATCGTAAGTATTTTGTTAAAGGTCATGCTAAAATATCTTTTTAAGCAAAAGATAAAACACTCTCAAAAAGCATGTCTATTGGATATATAACTAATAAAGGAATTATAGAATCGAATGGCAGATCTATTTTTAGATCTTTAAGTGTTCTCCAAATATTTACCTCTTTTGTGTTTACATGGATGGAGCTGGAACATATTCTTAGCAAAGTATCTCAAGAATGGAAGAAAAAGTATCCAATGTACTCAGCCCTAATATGAAGCTAATTTATATCTTTCATATGAAGGCTAAAACCCAATTATAGCACAAGAATACAGGGAAAAGGGCAAGGGAGGGGAGGGGAGGGGGGCGGATGGGTGGAGGGAGGGCAATTAGTGGGATCACATCTACGGTGCATCTTAGAAGGGTACTGGTGAAACTTATTAAATGTAGAATATCAATGTCTTCATATAGTGATTAATAAAATTCCATGAAGGCTATGTTTAACAGTTCAACAAAAATATTTCAGATTGTATATGAAGTCAGCACATTGTGCCCCATGATTGCACTAATGTACACAATTATGATTTAATAAAATTATATTTAAAAAAGCATGTCTATTAACAAAGATTTGCAGTGGAGACTGATATGCAGTGATTGCTCAGAATAAGTCCCTTACTTGCCTGTGAAATTTTGGATTAATTTTCTTTCAAACTAAAGAGAGATGTAAATACCCTCAAGCCTATTCTCCCGTGTTAGGTGAAATTTGCCCTCAGCCAGAATATCTGGAGGCCAATAAAACTTGATTCATGCAGATCGGAGATAGAGGAATATGAAGAGTAATGAGAAGAATGCCATCTTTCCCCTGCAGACAAAAAGTCTGGTTGGGAGTGGCCCATGCCTATAACCCAGCACTTTCGGAAGCTAAGATGGGAGGATAGTTCGAGCCCAGGAGTTTGAGACCAACCTGAGCAAGAGTAAAGTCCCATCTCTACAAAAAATGGAAAAATTAGCCAGGCATAGTGAGGCACACCTGTAGTCCCAGCTACTCCTTGAGAGGCAGAGGTAGGAGGACTGCTTGAACCCAGAAGTTTTGAATTAAGATGATGCCACTTTGTCTATAGCCAGGGCAACCAGAGAAATACTCTGTCAAAAAATATATAAAAAATAAATTTAAAAAACCCAAAGGTCTACAAAGGTAATCTGATCTGAAAATAAGAAACAACTGGAAGTTAGAGAGCATATTTATGCTGCTTATATGGAAGTACATTTATTATACATGCTCACATTGCTCTCTTCTGCCAAATGAAAGGCACAGGAGAAAAGAGAGGTTCCAATTTTCCAGAAAAATGCTAAAAAGGTATGATAATTCATTCAATCATTAATCCATTCTTGTGACTAAATTAGAAAATTTTTCTTCTTGAAATAAAATTCAAATAAGATAAAATTAACCATTTAAAAGGGGGAAACATCTCTTATTTAGTACATTCACAATATCACACATCACCTCGGCCTTATTTTCAAACAATTTTGTCACCTAAAATATTTTATTATTAAATTAATTCATCACCCTTTATACCATTCCCATTATACCAAGTATAATGAACTATATTAAAAAACATATTTTAGGGGGGCGGAGCAAGATGGCTGACTGGAAGCAGCTTCCAAAAAAGGCTCCCATCCAAAAGGGAGGATAACCTCTTGAAACTGCACAATTGAGCTGAATGCTGGGAACCCAGCCGAGA
>CAUYRH010067873.1:0-56189 GCA_963574655.1 Perodicticus potto
GACAGAGCCTCAAGCTGTTACACTGGATAGAGTGCTGTGGCATCACAGCTCACAGCAACCTCCAATTCCTGGGCTCAAGCGAGTCTCCTGCCTCCGCCTCCCAAGTAGCTGGGACTACAGGCGCCTGCCACAATGCCCAGCCAACCTTGGTTCTTTTCTAAAATCATAAAATTCCTTTCATGATTTTAATAACATCTATTAAATTGCATCAGATGGAGGCCTGGAGCAGGAGGGCAGGAGATGGAAATCCTAGTCCTCTGGGAGCTACTGCCAGCTGGGGGAACTTGGAAAAGTTCATTAAGCCTCTTTTGGCCTCAGTTTCCACCCCTATGAAATGAAGTCACCGGCCTTCATGCAAAGCCTCCACCTTCATGCCACTGTCAGGTTTTCACTGTCATTAAATGTCATTCCACTCTGGAGAGCTTTCATGGCTCAGGGCCAGGCAGGAAGCCCAGTGGGACAGGGCAGAAGACTTTGTGGTGCCACTTGGACATAAAGACGCGTTGTCCTTGCTCTTCAGGTTTCCCAGTTCCTGAGGTGAGCTGGTTCAGGGATGGCCAGGTGATTTCCACTTCCACGCTGCCCGGCGTGCAGATCTCCCTTAGCGATGGCCGCGCTAAGCTGGTGATCCCCGCCGTGACGACAGCCCACAGTGGACGATACTCCCTGAGAGCAACCAACGGATCTGGACAAGCGACTAGCACTGCTGAGCTTCTCGTGACAGGTAGGCCGGTGGGGACCCGCCAGTCCGCCCCCGAGATGACACCACTAGTACGGGGGGAAGGGGCTCCAGAAAGCTGTGAACACAGCACATGCTGCTTTCAACCTACAGGAGAACCGTTGGAGGCTGAATTTACAACAAAGTTGTTTGCTTCTGGAATTTAATTTCCCTCTCAAAATATAGCTCATTAGTGGCTGTAAATCAGTTTCTCTACATATAGTGAACACTCAAAAGTATGCTAAGCAATGCTAAAAATTATGTATCTCAGCACACAGAAAGGCCTAGAGCTTTGGTTAGAAGTCACATGAGGAATAATACATATATCTCCAGAAATTCACATGAGCACCCAGATAATTCTGATGCAGGTAATCCACAGGCCACCCATTTAATGTAAATGTATCCAGAGAAAGGCAAATTCTTGTTTATTATTCAACTCCATAAAACAGTTTCCTCAGAACAGTTATCACTGATCTTAGTGGCCTCTGCTGTTATTCTCCATCTTTTATTACCTGGTGGGACACAGAACATTTCGTGACTTTACACATAATAATATCTTGATTAAGCTTCACAAATTTACATAGGTTTATCCAATAAATACACCTTTAGCAATGTCAAGCACAGGGCTATCATTGGCCTAAACAGAAAGCACATCAGGTAACATCAGGTATGAAACTTATCATGCATCCGGAAAATCCAGAAATGGAAATGCACATGGTTAGCAGCATCTGCTATTGTTTATTGCTCAAAAACATGTCAAAGTCAATTCCATTCACCCTTCACATTTATCTTATGAAAAAGTCTTGCAACATAATTAAAAAACTCCCCTTTCTGTAGCATAATTAACATGAAATCATGTCATTATACGGATTAACATTTTAAACACAAGGAAATATTTGGGTTACTTGAGCACCTATCAAGTTGGAAAGTATTTGGGATTTTTAACTTGAATTTAAATACAATGATGCAGTAATTACAGGTGCCCCCACTGTAGCAACCATTTGCATGCATTTTAATGCAACTTACTAAATGATGAAGTTGTCTTAACATATAGTGCTAAATGTGTAGTTGGGAAAAACGTCAGGAAGATTCTCCAGAAATGCTGTCACAAATCTAAATTCTTTCTTTAAAACAAACAAAGAAACAAAATGGTAATGGTTTACAGCTGCTAAACAAAACAAAGCAAATAAAACAAAATAGGGTGGTGAGATATCGTCCAGCTCCATTCTTAACTGTTATTTGCTGGATGAGCTGGGTTCAAGGACAGTGAAGGATGTGGATTGGCGAGGAGTCGTGGAGCTGTGATTGTTTCAAAATGTCCTGTTGGAAGCATCCTCAAAAAGCTCAAAGTCCTCGCTTTTTTCTCTTCCCCCTGCAGCGGAGACAGCACCACCCAACTTCGTTCAACGACTGCAGAGCATGACCGTGAGACAAGGAAGCCAAGTGAGACTACAAGTGAGAGTGACTGGAATCCCTACACCTGTGGTGAAGTTCTATCGGGATGGAGCCGAAATCCAGAGCTCCCTTGATTTCCAAATTTCACAAGAAGGCGAGCTCTACAGCTTACTAATTGCAGAGGCATACCCTGAAGATTCTGGAACCTATTCAGTAAATGCTACTAATAGCGTTGGAAGAGCTACTTCGACTGCTGAATTGCTGGTTCAAGGTATGCGCTGGAGGTTGAAGAATGTGAGAAGAAAAGAGCAAGGGATGGTTTGGGACACAGGGGGCCCAGGGGTCTGCCTGCCTCCCCTCATGGCCCCGGGAAGGCTGTAAGCTGAAATCAAGGTTGGCTTTTTAACGTCCTTGGAAAGAAAAGCCTCAGAAAATCTAGGCATGAGCTCAAAATTGAAGCCATCTCTGGTTGTATGTTACATTCCATTATAAATTGGAATGTGTTTCAATTAAGTGATCTGCATTTTTAAATTATTGGCAAATAATGGAATTTTTGAAAAATGGTCCTAAATAAATTTTTATCTAATAATGAACATTTTCTATTTTTAAGCCTAATTTATATTCATATGGAACTGAAACTTTCTGCATTTTCCTCCATGGGGATAGCCAGAAAATCTTTCTTGACTTTGTAGTCAGAATTAATGGCATCTCTTTAAAAATGTGTCATTGTGCCCCCTACTAAACATTCATCTTTCCCTTCCTTCAGGGGAAGAAGTAGTACCCGCTAAAAAGACAAAGACCATTGTTTCGACTGCTCAGATTTCGGAAACAAGACAAACCCGAATTGAAAAGGTATTTTTCTACACTGCCGGTTTTCAAGCCTTTTCATGTTGTTGCTTCTCAGGTAGTCCTCCTCAACATGGACTTTGTTTAATCTTTTACAGAAGATTGAAGCCCACTTTGATGCCAGATCAATTGCAACAGTTGAGATGGTCATGGACGGTGCCGCTGAGCAACAGCTGCCACATAAAACACCTCCCAGGATTCCTGCTAAGCCAAAGTCAAGGTCTCCAACACCGCCATCCATTGCTGCCAAAGCACAGCTGGCTCGACAGCAGTCTCCATCACCGATAAGACACTCCCCTTCCCCAGTCAGACACGTGCGGGCACCGACCCCTTCTCCAGTCAGGTAAATCTTCTTTAAAGACAGCAGGTTGTTACATTTTTATTTGAATTAGGTTTCATGCAATCAAAATTGTAGCCAGTGTAGCACAAGCACAGTGACTCACGCCTATATTCCTAGCACTCTGGGAGGCCAACGGGACAGATTGCTTGAGCTCAGGAGTTTGAGACCAGCCAGAGCAAAAGTGAGACCCCCATCTCTACTAAAAATAGAAAAATTAGTCAGAACTTTCCACGGGCACCTGTGGTCCCAGCTACTCAGGAGGCTGAGGCAAAAGGATCACTTCAGCTGAAGAGTGTGAAGTTGCTGTGAGCTATGACACCTGGACTCCATCCAGGGCAACAGAGTGAGACTCTGTCTCACAAAAAACAAAACAAACCAAAAAAAAATTGTAGCCAGTGTAAAAGGAAGTAAACCAAGAAATTACTGAATGTGATTTTCACAAATCCTTATAGTCCACAGGTAAATTGAGGAACTTTACAAGCCCTAATTTTAAATTCCTATTTATATTCCACTTAATCAATATCTGCAGTAGGGGCCAAAAAATAGCACAGTGAAATGAAAAGAGCACAGAAGTTAGGATTGAAACTCCTAAGTTCAAATTAGCCCAGTCACTTGCTGATAGTTTGATTTAAGACAACAATTATAATAAAAAAATAATAGTTACTATATACTAATGGCTTCGTCTATGTCACACATTTGATTGATCTTCTACATATATTATCTCATTAAATAATAAAGAGAATCACAATAAGAGTGATCTCAAGGTGTGTTGTGAGAATTCATTGAGATAATTAGTTGAAGGTGCCTTGCTGATAGATAATAATTATGCAAATATTCTTATACTCAAGGTGATAAGTAAAACCTTTAAATATGTTACTTCTGTTATCTAGAAAATAAAATAGATTTCTGTGCATAGGTAATATGGAGATAATTTAGAAGGTGAGCGTGTATTATCAGGCCTCAAAAAGTATATACTTCAGTGAAAATTATTCGCAATGGATCTGAAACCCTGGGTTTTAGTTCATCATGATGAACTGTTTAATATGATGAACTGAAAAATATATGCAATTGGAACCAAAACAAATGTTTCTTGATCAATTTAAATGAAGTTAAGAACCTTTGCCAAGAAAGTTTTTAAAAGAAGAATGATAAGGAGATAGTTGAATAAAATTTCAAACTTACTATAAAGTTATTGTAATCAAAACATTATGATGTACTCAATTAGAAGAGGGACTTTACCTAACCAAATGCAATCAATGTAACCTGGCTCTTTGTACCCTCAATGAATCCCCAACAATAAGGAAAAAAAAGCATTATGATGTTGGTACATGAACAGAAAAATAGATCAGAGGAGCAGAATAGTCTGGAAATAGATCCAAATATATAGGACATGCAATTTTTAATCAAAGAGACCTTGCAATTCAAAAAAGAGAAAGGTAGGATATTTTAATAAATAGCACTGGCTCAAGTAGCTTTCCATCTGGAAGAAAACAAACATAAAGCTCTACTTCACACCATTCACAAAATAAATCAGTTTGTTTTAAAGTTAAATTAGAAAATTAAGACCTATGATTGTGACACTGCACTTGAACTGGGTGACAGAGTGAGACCCCCTCTAGAAAACTCTAAACAAACAATAAAAACTAAAAAACAACAATAGAAAACAAATAAAATAAAAAATAATGAAACAATAAAAAAAGAAATAACAAAACAAAGGGGAAGAAAATTTGGGACAACATATGAGGAGGAGCTTTTAAAAAGAGATTTACAGATTCAACTGCATAAAAATCAAAATTTATGTATGGCAAAAGCAAAGTCATTACTAAACAGTGCACTAGCAAAAAAAAATTTTTTAAAGGGTCCCCTTCCTCAACATACTTCATTGCCTCTGCCAGAAAAGTATCGTAGTAAACACACAATGTCTACAGTGTGAACCGTACCAGCCTAGAAACAGCGCAGAATGGGCACAACTATATGTATGTGTGTGTGTGTGTGTGTGTGCTGGATAACACACAGTAAGCAAGCAACATGCCAGCAGCAGAACCCGGGGAATGTGTACAACACTCAGGACAAAGAACTAGTGTACCAAATGTATTAGAAAGTGGTCATTAGTTAATTTTCAAAGAAAAAGTACACAACACAAATGAAAACATGGACATTCAATACAAGCATTCATACATGAGGCAATGTAAATATCCAATAAATTTATTACCAAATGTTAGATATTTTCTAATATTTATTATCTTTTGCCACTTCAAAAGTTAAAGATATTTGCAAACACTAACATGAAACCTTGAACAAAAAGTTGACTTTTAAAAACATGTCCAACAATCAAATAAAAATGTGTTCCGTCTCAGGCTAATTCCAAGGTTGCCCATCATGAAACCACACCACAGTCCAAACGCGATTTCCGAGGGAGATAACAACCTCACTATATTTTTTTGATCCAAGCCTAAGAGTCTTTTAGAATTATGTCTCCAATTCCATGGAGCATTTTGATTATCTTAGCACTTCCAGTTCTAAGAGTTCATTAATAACCAGCCAAATTACTAAATCCCCCCCGAATTTGCTTTAAAATAATTAAGAAACAAAATGCCTATTTGTGGAGAAAATAATGGTTACCCAAGATAGTCTACTTCTTAAATGTCTCATAGTTTAATTTTGATTGTTGTTGTGGAGTAAGGCAAGCATATTTCATTGAATAAGGGATATTGTATCTAGCTGTGACCAGGTGATTATTTTTCATTATAAGTGCAGAAATAAGCACTTTCCTATAATGACTGAAATTACATTGATTTTCACAGTTACGGGCTTACCTGCAGCCTGCTGCTAATCATTCATGTCATGCTAATCATGTTTTTAACTCCTTTTGAATTTAACCCACTTTGCTAGGTACAGCAAAAACAAGGCCCAGGTTGAAACCAAAAGTTCACATCTCTGCATTTCTTCAATTGGCAGAGGCCGTCCACTATTCTAATCTAGTCTCTGTTTCATTTCTAAGGCAGTCATTTTGAGAATAGAGACTCATTCTCCAGATCTCTTTTTAGTTTAATTACAAGTTCATTTATAAAATGTAAATGATTTTTTACAAAAAAAGCCCTTCTTCAAGAAAATGATGAAACATTTCTCTGTGAGACTGGTTAATGTTGTAATGTACTGTTAAGTTACTCTATAATTTAGGGCAAATATCAACTGTACCTTGAGCTTAATTAGAATAATTATTCCATATGTGATCAATGTAAGCTAAATGTACTATGTAATGCTGGAATACATCTATAAACAACATTTGTCTATATGAAGAATGAGTAAAATGCAATGATAAGGCAATACTGCCACCTAGAGAAGAAACTAATAAATCTTATTGATTAATAAATTACAGAAGAACCCCTGTAAGTTGACCACCCCAGAGAAGGCAACAAACTGGTCAACATACAGAGGTGGCCACCATGAGGAACTAGGCATAAAGTTCTCATATGTACATATGGTGCATGTCCAGTCTTTGAGAATTAGGTCAACTTAAGGAGGGGGCCAATACAGGGATGTGACCAACTACAGAGGTTTTACCATAGTTTTGAGAAATTTTACCTTAAAATAGTTGACCAATCTCCAGGATTATTGATATAGATCAGAAACTGTCCCTTTTGGCTATTGACACCAGGAGCCCACAACCTTCCATTGGTGCTACTTGCACTTTGGATACACCCAAAAAGCAAACAGTGAAAACTGTTTTGGAAGAAGCTACTTTATTAAATTAACAAAAAACTATAGAATCATTAGTTTTCAAATCAGCAAATTTCCACACTACGCAAAGTCCAGAGAGTAATACAAGAAGAGTATAAACAAATACAGAGGAAACTAAAAAGAGCTGTCCACAAAGCCTTTGACCCATTGTCCAGTCTATACTCAAAAACTTTCCTGAAGAGCGTCAGGAGAACTCTTCCTCCTGGCCTGGAAATTCATCAGTCATAGCCACATGGTGAGGTTTGTGGGGAGTCCTGCAGGGGAAAAGAATCACCTTCACTTGTTTAGCCCAGAATGGCACAAACATCTTGATTACAGAAACCTTTCTTCATGTAATTCCCACTTGATACCCCCTAAGCCCGCAGAATTGGGAATACAGAGAAACTTAAGGTATAATTACCAGATTTGCCACGTTCTTTCATTGCATATCAGGGAAGCACCTTCTGTCTTGATTTATTTCCAATGTGAGAAGATGCAGGGCACAAAATCTTTAGCTTACTTAGAATTATGTCTGATTCCCTTGCAGGGTTACAGGAGATAAGAACAAGGCTTACTGCGATTTAAAATAAATTGCTTTCAAGTACATTATTTACCCCCTGAATAGGTGATCAAAGCACACATTTTAAAACTCTGCCTTAAGCACTTCCGGATTTTCATCCATTATTCAAATCCGATTACCCCTACTGGAGTTGCCTCACTGGCGTTCTTGACCTCTGAGTTCTGATTTTCAGGTCCGTGTCCCCAGCCGCAAGGATGTCCACGTCCCCCATCAGATCCGTGAAGTCTCCATTACTCGCGCGGAAGACCCAGACCTCCGCGCTGGCCACCGGCCCTGAAGTGCCTCCCCCTTGGAAGCAGGAGGGCTACGTGGCCGCCTCCACCGAGGCTGAGATGAGAGAGACGACGCTGACAAGCTCGACCCAGATCAGGACGGAAGAGCGGTGGGAAGGGAGATACGGCGTCCAGGAGCAAGTGACCATCGGCGGAGCTGCAGCGGCTGCCGCCCGGGTGTCGGCCGGGGCTGTGGATGCCGGCGCTAAGGAGGTAGTCGGGGCTCTGTCGTCTGGTTCTGGTTTCTCCCACTAGGGTTGTCACTCTGCCGGGATTAGAGGAAAAAGGAATAGGAACAGAAAATTAGAACAGGAACTGAAGGCCAAATTTGGCCACCACCCTTTGTAAAAGCTTCTTTTAGAAAAGAAAATTGGGATAAAAGCTCTAATCTGTGAAGTTTGCATAAAATACAGGTTTTAATTTCGCAGACCCTGTATTTCTTGGTAATAATAAAGGCATAGATAGGTGTACATTTTACTCGACATAGCTCGGTTTCCATTGCGCTTTTTTGTCTTCTCCCACACCTGTCTTTTGAAAAGTACTGTGGCTCAGTGAGTAGGGTGCCGGCCCCATGTGCCAGAGGTGGCGGGTTCAAACCCAGCCCTAGCCCAAAACTGCAAAAAAAAAAAAAAAATAGTAATCCTCTTGGTCATTTTCGATCCAGGTGAAACAAGAAACTGACAAAAGTGCAGCTGTTGCGACTGTCGTTGCTGCTGTTGATATGGCCAGAGTGAGAGAACCAGTTATCAGCGCTGTAGAGCAGACTGCTCAGAGGACAACTACGACCACGACTGCTGTGCGCGTCCAACCTGCTCAGGAACAGGTATGCGGGGAGCCGCCAGGGGGCGCGCGCACGCCGAGGCCTTTCCTGTCCTTGGCTCTCCAGCCGTCCGCTGAGATTTGCGGGCGGGGGTCATTTTGAGGGCAGCACTGAGCCTGGCAGGGCCCAGATTTCTAGAACTTAATGAGCAAAAGGTGATCTGAGATACCAACGGTGTTCAAAGTGTAAATACTACAAGAGCAGACCAGACCAGAAATGTCTGGGCTATGTCTGGCTGGGGAAAGTTACCTACTGTATTCAAGAGATTCCTACTGGAGCAAGGGACAGGGTGGTTGGCGACAGCTAAATAAGAGACCACCTCAAAAACAGAGCTCAGCAATTTTAGGAGCCAGGCAAGGAATCCACCATTTCGGGACAGACATTACATTTCTCTAAGCTTCCCCCAAAGGACCCGTGCTTTTACTTTCGTCAAAGCAAATGTGACACTTGATTCATAGCTGAACAGTGTTATAAATCTGAGGTATTAGAAATCCAGGGTATTTCCCACCTTGCATTTGAATGGATTTCCTTTTATAGTTTAAAATGACTCTAGCTTTCCTCCTTATCCTCTCTTGTGTGACATTTATGTCTTAATCCAGATATATGTTTGTAACTTTTTATATAAGATGCATTAAAATGTCTCTTTCCTTTCCTCGATGAAAACCAGGTAAGAAAAGAGGCGGAGAGGACTGTTGTAACTAAGGTAGCAGTGGCCGCCGATAAAGCCAAAGAACAAGAATTAAAAACAAGAGCCAGAGAAGTAATTACAACAAAGCAAGAGCAGATGCACGTAACTCATGAGCAGGTGAAAATGGTTTTTGATTTGAATTTCATTAATGTTATTACATGTGTCAACATAGATAAGAATCTTTACCATGAAGGCTCTTGCTTCTTGGTTGTCGTGCGTACTGTTGGTAACATAACAAACTCTTGTGTGTATTTCTGGGTACTGGAACTCAAAGTTTCGTAAATGGATGTCTCCTGTGTTGATGAAAGGTACCTCTGTGGTAGGAGTAGAAACTGGTCTCCCCTACAGCATCCCGGGAACACGCTAACTAAATGTGTGACTAGAAGGGCCCAGAGGATAAAACTGGGAGGGAGAAATAGATGCTGAAGTAAGAATGGGAAAGAGTGGAAGAGAACACATTTGCTTTAAAAAGATTAACAACTGCTTCCTGGTACCATGAGAGGACATTCACACATAGGTTTGAAGTGGAAAGCAGAGCATGGCTTCAGTAGGCCATATTGCTGATGAAAAGATGAAAAGGCCCTTCATAACAATACATTTACTCCAATTTCAGTATCAGGTGTATCCAGATCAAGTAGAACAATTTTGAAATATTTCTTCTTTTTCTATTGTCTATAAGATTTGGCATGATCTGTTTTTTGAAACTCCCTTTTACTTTTATTTATATAATATTAGTTGTCTATTTTTTGAGACTTTGGAAAAAAAATGAGAAGTTTACTGCTGACTTCATACTGAGCCTCAGAGTCAAAGCATTCTCTATTAGACATACTCTTATTTGACAATGTGAATGTTACTTTCTTGGCATTATTGTTATTAATATTGCTTAATATTTTGATGCAGTAATCGTCTGTTTTCTTTTCTGAATGTATTTATCTTCATTCATGCTTTACATGGTTTTTGTTTCTAGTCCTTATCTTAAACATTGTTATTGTTATTAAAAGGCTTAAATTTTAAGCCTTTTAAATTCTGTGAAGGCAAAAAGTGGAAACCTAATTAACACATTTATATTTAAAAATTAAAAAAAAAAAAGATCGTACTTATAAAAAAAAAAAAAAAAGATGAAAAGGATAGCCCGATGATTAGAGGCACATGGGAATAGATGGGATAAGGCCAATTGGTAGGGCTATTGGCCAGTGGAGCCAACTGTCAGTTGAGTGGTTTGAGAAGATGAACTTTTAAGTCCCTTTCAGCCCTGAGATTCTGAGTTTCAATGATGAGACATTTAAGAATGACAAAGAGGCAAATGGGAAAATTGTCCCCTTACCCCCCACAAACACATATACCTTGGGCATCCAGGTGGAAGTGCAGCATCCTCAGGGGGGTTAAGGATTTGGGAAAAATTGTTTCAAGAATATGTGAAAATAATTTTCTTCCTGTAATGTCTTAACTTTAGAATACTATGCCAAACCATCACAATATTTAGTAAAATTTGCAAAACAAAACATTGTATAAAAGCAGATTATAAATTATCCACACTTGGTTTCTCATATATAAAATAGACAGGACAGACAAAATTATTTCTAAGGCCTTCTGTTTTAATATCCTTCATGCTAAGGATATCTTAGATGATAGAATTAGCATAGAATGATATTGCCATATATCTATTTGTAAAAATTGGAAGCCTTTTTAAAGAAGACTGCAACTCTCCTATTCAAAATAAACACTATTGAAGTCAATGTTTTCCCCCCTCTCTGCTGCCTAAATTATATTTTAGGCAGAGAAAGAGCATGGTCATATTAGTGTACATGAGATTATTTTATTTAATGACATCTCCAGAGAAAAGGATTTCACTTCTTCAAATTCCTATTTTGTTATATTTAACAAATGCCATGCCACTTCCACTGGGGATCAGGAAATAATAAGGTTTTGTTTTTATCACTGACTGCAGATAAGAAAAGAAACTGAAAAAACATTTGTACCAAAGGTAGTAATTTCCGCCGCTAAAGCCAGAGAACAAGAAACTAGAATTACTGGAGAAATTACTACAAAACAAGAACAAAAAGAAGTAACTCAAAAAACAGTAAGTCCAATTTTATAAGGATCTTGTAGTTTGTTGACAAATACCACATACGGCCCAGCCGCGTCTCCCTCGCTGTAACCAAACCTCCAAATGGAGAAGTCTTGCTATGTTTTCTGTTTTTGTTGTTCCTCTGTGTCTACTATTGAAACGCTTTCAGGCAGGAAATTCTCTTCTTATTGCATTATTTTCCACTCACTGGCTCAATTTTCAGGAGATTGTCTGGCTTCTAGCACTGTTTGGGGCACATCTGTGAACTATCTAGAACGTCCCTAAGTAGAAAACCGATGTCATCCCAGTCCCCCTACCCACTGGTATCGTCAGTCTTTTCATGACTGGCCTGAGCCCTCAGTCACTCAGACTGTAATGCACAAACTTTTTGTAGTTGTAAGACACGCGTGTGTATGTGCGCACACACACAGACACATACATCAGCTGTAGAGACTCTAACTAAATAATAAGGAAATGCTGACATCCGAGAAGTGAGGAAATGCGGGGCGTTAGAGAAGACCAGTGTTTCTTTAAGAAGATGCCCTTAACTCTTAGTTGATAAACACTGAACTGGAAGTGCTTGTTACTGTTGAACCCTGGAGACATGTAAGGACAATCTCGATGTCACACAAATCCAGGTCTCTCCCAGCTGTGAAATCAAGCCTCAAAGTGTCAGGGGAAAGGCATCCAGTTGGAACTCTTCCATTCAGGGGGTTCCTGTGCTCACCTCCCTTGATCCCAAGAACTTTGCTGACCTTGGAGCTACTATTCTGAAAAGGTCCAAATGAGAACACCACAGACTGAAAAGGCTGGCCAGAGGGTGCTGGCTGAATTTCTCTCTCCTTCTTGTGAGTGAGAGACTTTGAATGCAGAAGACCCTACTCGGCATCACCAAGAGTGTAGAAATCCCTGTTAGCACTGCAGTGCTGGTGACTGGCAAGTTCAGCTAGCCTATAATTTTCCAGCCCTTTGCCAGTAGCCACTCACCGGGTTCTTTAATGTGTCAGCATGTCTCAAAGATGAGACTTTTGTTCCAGGAAAATTTGCTGAGGGTCAAGTTGACAGAAAAAAAAAAAAAAGCCTATCCCTCAGGAAAACAAAAATCTGTGTCTTTAGCACAAGCGTAGGCCCCTAAAATGGGAAAGTGACATTTTCTCTTTCACCACTCAGCTTTCTGTATTCTGAATGTTGCGAGTCAATCTTGCCATTTCTTTTGTACCTTTTGAAACTCAAATGTTTATTTTGCCCTAAACATTAGATGAGGCAGGAAACTGAGACAGCTGCTGCGTCCCTGGTGGTCGTTGCTACTGCAAGGTCCACAGTGCTAGAAACCGTCCTGGGAGCTCAAAAAGAAATTGCCACACAGCAAGAGCAAATGCATGTAACTCAGGAAAAGGTGATGACTTCCTGCCAATGTCAAAGTCACTCTTGCACCATTTCATTTGCAAGCCACCTACATCTTCATCACAGATCTTAGTCACCACTTCTTCACCTCCTCCTCTTCTTATAACTCAAATAGAAAATTCCTTTTGCCATCCAGCTAGCTTCCACTTGCCACCTCATTCCTAACTTTCAGATTTTCTTTGGCGTGTTACTAATATGATATTATAATTCACCTTAATATCTTCCTGTTGAAGACACCAGTATATAAATCAATTGATAATACAAAAAAAAAAAAGGTATGCTATATGTGTATGGCTCTATTGGAATTTCCCATAGATTATAATAAGAAACATGTTTAAAAAAAAAGATAACTAGCACATCTTAGTCTTTTATCGCTAATCACAATTTTTCCCCTTTAAACTAGACTTCTTATTCTTACCAGTGAAACAGTATGGATGATCATAGCAACCTCCAATGTTCTATTTAAGTGTGATTAAAATGCTCTTGCATAGGAAGAAATTTTGCATCCTTTCACAGATTTACTTATTTTTTTTGTTAGAGGCTTATGAAATTTAATGACTATTTTCTTACCTTTTTTTCACTGTCTGATCAGATAATGAAGGAAACTAGGAAAACAGTGGTACCTAAAGTCATAGTTGCCGCACCCAAAGTCAAAGAACAAGATTTAGTGTCAAGAAGTAGAGACGGCATCACTACCAAAAAAGAACAAGTTCAAATAACCCAGGAAAAGGTGAATACAGATATTTAAGATGTAACAAGTTCATCTTTAAACCATTTTCCAGTAAACAATTAACTATAATATGGTATGAAATATTAATCTGTATATTCCTTTTAAACATCTAACTAAAACCCAAATGGTAAATATGTGACTGATTTGATTTAACCTGCACCCTTGATTTTCATCCACATGTAACATTTGTAATTCATTGTATCCACCATTATCCTTTGCATGAAGATTAGCATTTTTAGCTTAATTTTTAAAAAGCACCAGCAGCTGTGGCCTGGAAGCCGTGTGTTTCCCATCCCTCATTTCTAAGTTTCATGATTCTCAGCAGCAAGTCAATTTCTGTTATGTGTTTAATCCTGAATAACTTCATCTTGTATCCCTACTGGGTGGGGGATGGATCATATCATGTGTGTCTGAAGCCCTATCCAACTAAAATCTTGATTTTACTATAATAATCAGATGAGAAAGGAAGCTGAGAAAACCGCCTTGTCTACAATAGCAGTAGCGACTGTTAAAGCCAAAGAACAAGAAACAATACTGAGAACTAGAGAAGGAATGGCTACTAGACAAGAACAGATCCAGGTTACCCACGGAAAGGTGACTATTGCCATTCCAAGTGTGAAATCCCCTATTATAATGCATTGATACCAAACCTCATGTGAAATCCCCTGTTGTAATACATTAATACCAAATCTCTGAATTTAGGTATAGACACTATTAACCGAATTTGATTTTTAGACAATTAAAGAATTGGAAACTAAAACACCAAATTATTTATTATTAATAATATTATTACATATTCCTTTCCCCACTTATTTCTTCACCATTATTTTTAACTTTTTATTAACATCTGGAAATCCTCCAGAAATTGATGATTTGAAATAGCATGCAGGCTAACTTTAAGAGATCCCATGAATGTTGAAAAATAAATGAACACTACAAAAGTTGTAAAAGTAAATGATAAATCTTACTGTCAAGAAGATGTGTGGTTTGAGGGGTCATAAATTTAGTATACCATGATGAAGTATGGATTTATTTTAGTAAATTATCCATTATTTTCTTCATGTGGAACTAATTTTTTTTGCCCCTATAAATATCAGATGAGTAAATAAGCTGAGAAAATTAGGGAGCCTGTGTACAGCTCCCACTAAAGCTAAACAAAATGCAATGTTAAATGTAGAGAAGGAAATATCCAACCAGAATAATTACACATAAACCATGAAAAGGTTACTGCATGTATTTGTAGCTATGAAATGTCCACAAACTAAACTACTTCCAATGACCATCATTTACCGTAAATGAGCTATTAGCCTAATTTTATTCTTTATTGTGAATACGTAGTATCTGGAAAATAGCAAATAAAGTTTTTCAATTTCCTTAGCATCATGGCCTGAGTCCAGTTTGTGTTCCCCCAATGTCATTTTCTAGCTCTACATCTTTGATTTACATTCTTCTAAGACATGATTTAAGATAAACCTTTTAAACCTTTACCCAAGTCTAATATATAATAGCTTATCAGCCTTTCACAAGTGCCATACATGACAGACATTCCAGTATGCATCGTACTTTATGAGTGATTAATTTTGAATTTTATCTCCATTCTAATTTTTCCATAAATTGACTGCTTATTTTGTTGTTAAAAATTAGCTGAGGATGGGAACTGAGAAAATGTCTGAACCTAAGGTAATAGTTACTACTGCAAAATCTACTGAACCCGCCCCTGCGCCAATAACTAGAGAAGGATTTGCTGTTAAGCAAGAACAAATACATCTTTTTCAAGAGGAGATGAAAACTGATGCTGTGGAGGTGAAAAGCATTGTTTCATCCCATTTCATCATCAGCTCTAATAAATTTCCATCCATTATGAGTTGTGCTTTTAATATTCCACCTTATTGCTTAACAGATCAACAAAAAATTAGAAATGGCTAGATTTAATCCAGATTCTCCAGTTGACCAGTTAGCATTTCTGGTAGTGAAAAGTGGAAAGAAATAGCACTTTTCTTTGTAGTGCCTAAATTTATTCTCACCATTTAACCTATGTAAATTGGGGTCTCCTAGTCCAATTCATCTCCCTGTTTATCTAGGTTTTAAAGGAAGGATATTAAAGTCCAGTAAGAGATAAGAGCAGGTATTAGTGTACTTATTTATAATTGTCCCACAGAACAATAGGTGTATGTGAATTTGGCCTGTGAAAATTCCACAAAAAAGATGCTTCCTCAATTTAAAATATCTTACCATAATTAAGAATTTTTTCCTAACTTTTAAATTAAGAACAAGATTTATGTATTTCAGTTGTGTGATATTTGAGCTTTGGTTCTATCATTGTTAAAATAAAATTAAAACTCAACCTGCCTACTTCATATTGTAGACTGGTTGAAAGGTTCACATAAGATATAGTGCAAATGTAATCACTCTGCAAGCAAAGATATATATATATATATATATATATATATATATACACACACACACACACATATATATAGTGTTATCTGTAAAAGATGTTAACATTTTAAAACATCTATAAAATTAAAGTCAAGTAATTGTCTATATGGTTAAAAAGGAAACAAATAAATGAACAAACAACTCACCTAAGCCCCTCGTGTATATTTTATAATTTCTTCTAAGATGCCATCTAAAGTGAAGATGGTATTTGCACTCCCTCAAGGCAGATTAAATTCCTGGTGTCTCCCTAGAAAGAATCACTAGATAAAACCCATAATCACTAGAGGCCCAATTTCATCTCAGAAAACCTTATCTATATCTTAAATGGTTTAGAGAATAATTTGTAAGGACTTGAAAAATGTTTCAGTTGCATTCTAGACTCTATTCACAGCAAAGAAAACTGAATGTTCACTTTAAAAAGTGCACTGGATGAACATGGCTATGTGATATGCTGTTTCCAAGTATTGCATAGAATCATAACATGGAAGCCACATCATCCAGTTTGCTTTCTTTAAAAGAGAAACTTCTTTGCAAATTGTATTCCCATTTACATTAAGCTGATTCACAGAAATGACTATTTCTGTTTCTTTCTTCACTCTAACTCCTTATAATAATGAAAGTAAACTCCAATGTGAAAGGTTGTCCTCTTGAATTTAAACATGATAACAATTTCCTTTTAATCACCATATTTTCATTCATGTGTCTTTTTTTTTCATTTGTGTGTTTTAAGAGAGAGATTTTCTAATAGATTAAACAAATCTTTTCCCTAGGGAATCATAAGCAAATTTCAGTGCTTGCTCTGTGTTCATGAGCTTTCACATTATCTCAGCTTTGCATGCAACCATAACTCTGTAGTAACTGATTTTTCTGGGTGGGGTGATGACAGTATTTGAATGTACTTTTATCATTGCTGTCAGTATGTCAACACTGAACTAGATGATTGACAAGATCATAAAAAGAATCAGTGAAGATAACTGGCTCCAAAGTTCTGATTTGCCATTTGTTAATTGACTGTAGTTGTCCTGTGTTACGTCTCTGTGATTTAATGTCTAGTATAATTAAGCAGATATATAGAGAATGTATCTAAATACTATGTAGATGTCTAATCTATATAATAATCAATGACATAGTAAGTTCCTGAATGCCTTTCTGAGTTCCATTTCTGGACACATTAACATTACTGTATCACATGGGTACCACCTACCTGTCATGCATTTAGGCATGTGTTTGTTCTGAATGACTAGGAAGAGATGTCCCAGGAAGGTGTCCCTAGGAAATGTCCCAGCCTAACTTTGACATCACTATGCTCTAATTCTGGAAACCTTGTCTCTAGGTGGACATTGGAAAAAAGGCTGAAGCTGTAGCAACGGTTGTTGCTGCGGTCGACCAGGCTCGTGTTAGAGAGCCCAGAGAACCCAGGCATACTGAAGAATCCTACGCTCAGCAGACCACTTTAGAATACGGATATAAGGAACATGTTTCTGCCACAAAGGTAGCTGAGCACCCCCAGCATCCAGCCTCAGTACCCCCAAAAGTAGCTGAGCACCCCCAGCGTCCAGCCTCAGTACCCCACGTTGTCCCTAAAGCAGTCAAGCCTAGAGTGATCCAGGCTCCTTCTGAGACTCATATCAAAACTACTGATCAAATGGGAATGCATATATCATCACAGGTGAGTCCACACCTGCTCACTCTTCACCTGTCCACAGTAATTCACTGCTGTGATCATCTGGGGAACAGTAGTATCACTGAGTTTCATTTCAATGCAGATCAAGACAACTACAGATCTAACAACTGAAAGATTAGTCCATGTGGATAAACGCCCCCGCACAGCAAGCCCTCACTTTACCGTTTCAAAAATTTCTGTTCCTAAGACGGAACATGGATATGAGGTAAGACATTAAAGCGCATGATAAAGAAAGGTTTAGCTCAAAGAAAATAAGTATCTAAGCTGATGGAGAGTAGCTCTGGTGTAAGCCAGTGTGGGCCCTTGTGGGGTGATGTGTGTTTACCTTCACGGTGGATTCCGACAGCCCTGATCTTTGGTCTCCGCAACTTGCCCAACAGGGTGAGCCCAGAGTCATAGCTATGGAGACATGAGTCCATACAAGCTTCTCTGTATTTCACATGTCAGAGAGAGCTCAAACTCAACTGTTTTGCCACCTGTGGTTCTAAAGATTCTGCAAAAGGTGGTTTATTACACAATGTAGTTTTCCTTACGCTGTGAGACATTTCAGAGTAACTTAACTGTGAATGTGTTTCACTCAGAAAAATAGACATTGAGAAATCATACATCCATATACGCTACATAGCCAGATGCAGAGGTGGCATTGTGTGGTGCGTCGACTGGATTGTAGAATCAAACAGACCTGGATTAGTGCCTGTCTCTGGCACTTATTAGCTGTGCTATCAGGGAAAAGTAAAAATACATGTAACACCCTTCGCAAGCAGACAGCACAAAATAATATTCAAAACTACTCCATATTAGCCCCTATTGTTATTTACACGGCCAAGATATAGAATCCAAACCTTCTATACCTTCAAAGAATTTTCAGATACATAGAATTCCATGTGGGATGGTCCCAAATTACTATTGAAATAAAATAACCATAGATAGCACAATGAAGAAAAATAGTAAGAAAACCTTTAAAATACTTTTCTGAATGTCTCCACTTTTACCTTTCACGCAGATTTGTGGCTAAAACCCAAATGTGCTTTTCTAATGTCATTCTTAGGAATTTACCCACTCTTTTAATCATTTCTGATTTCTAATTTCCCACTGTAGTATTTTCAACTGCAGCATTCATCAGAATTGAAAGTGAAAAACCATGACTGAACTTTAGACGATCCTGTTCTTTTATGATAAAAGCTATAAAATAAGTCATTGTTAACACAACTCTCCCAAAAGACATTTTAAAATATATGTTACAAATGGACAGAAATGATAGGAGTTTTATAATTGGCTTATCTCTGACTTTTCATTAACTGTAAGAGTGACAATAAGAGATAATTAGAAAACGGACCATACAGATTCAGAGTCAGTCCAGGAACTCTAGGGGCAAAAACACTCCTGAATGATAACTTGGAGGGACAGTTAAGTGACTTTATTTTCTGACTCCCTTTCTATATAGGCGTCAATAGCCGGTAGTGCTATTGCTACGCTACAAAAAGAGTTGTCAGCCACATCTTCTGCTCAGAAGATCACCAAGTCGGTGAAGGCTCCTACCGTGAAGCCTAGTGAGGCCAGAGTAAGGGCAGAGCCCATCCCGTCGCCAGAGTTCCCCTTCACTGGCACACCAGATACTTATAAGAGTCAAGCTGGCGTTGAAGTGAAAAAGGAAGTAGGGGTGAGCATCACTGGCACTGCCGTCCGTGAAGAGCACCTTGAAGTCCTACACAGGCGTGCAGCCAAGGTTGGTTGCTAGGAATGTGTTTCTTGACCCACTAGCATGGAGCAGGGCCAAGTGCTTGGCCAGTTAGTACTGCAAAAATAGCCAGTCTGGAATCTTCCTTTCTCTTTTACCATGTTCACACTTAATTTTATGAAGCATGATTTGGATCAGTGGTCTTTTTCTCAATTGTTTTTTATCATTCTGCCTGTGCTAAGCATGAGATTTTCCCCTAATTTCATGGATATTTTGTAACATCCTTTGTAAAAATCATAGGTAACAGAAACAGCAAGAGTCCCCGCACCTGTTGAAATTCCTGTTACTCCACCAACTTTGGTCTCGGTGAGTGAAGAAGTTGATTGTGTTGGGCCCAGTTCATCTCTGGTCAAGTCATGTTAATTCCCATTTGCAAAGATTCGTTCCTCAAGCAAGGATGAAAATGGCATTAGCAAGTTTACAAATGCTGATTTTAAGACCACACATTATTTGGCAAGGAAAATTCTATGTGGTAAAACTTCACTCATGTAGTCAAGGAATCTAATGAGCTTCTGATATTCATAAGGTATGATTGCAGGAACTAGAGAGATAGATACAAATCCAGCTTTCTCTGAAATGTTTTCCTTGCCATCAGAGAAAAATGTACATAAGCGTGCATAATAAAATACAGAAGGTGAGAAGCACCACCACAGAAGGGGACTCTGTGGGGAACATAGAGGCATCCTAATTGGCGGCACCATGGCGAAGATTTGTTGAATAGATGGCTTTTGCTGCTGAACCTTGCAACTTCATTAGGATTTGAATATATGAGAATAACAGAGGGACCAGAGTTTTCTTATCATATGGTTTTGATGCATTTCCACCTTAGAGACTTGGAAATGTCTTAGATTAATTTCAAATTGAGAATATTCCAACTTCAAAGGGAGTCTCTTCACTAATATTTCTGGAGTCCTGATGAAAAGGCCATTTTGTAGCAATTGAAATGTACAAATTCAAGCCCCGTGTTGTTGTAACAAATAGGGATGATTAATGAATATGCACACATAATGTTATTTCCTTGTTCTCCTCTCTTCAGGGCTTAAAAAATGTGACTGTCATAGAAGGTGAATCTGTCACCTTAGAGTGCCACATCTCTGGATACCCATCCCCAACGGTGACATGGTACAGGGAAGACTACCAAATAGAAAGTTCCATTGACTTCCAGATAACCTTCCAGAGTGGAATCGCCCGACTGATAATTCGCGAAGCCTTCGCAGAAGACAGCGGGCGATTCACTTGCACCGCTGTGAACGAGGCTGGAACCGTCAGCACGTCCTGCTATCTAGCTGTCCAGGGTGAGTGGCCGCCCTCCCCAGTTCCCGATGCACAAGTCATTGTCTCACCTGACACTCCTCTCCACAATGCTGTGTCTGCACACCTTGTAATAGCATCCCCTTTTGGAACAGGGGTATAGATTTGGGGGACAATTTAACCATTAGTGCTAAGCAGGGGTCACTAAATGAAATGCCTCACTTCAATGAAAAACGTCTGGGATTTTCTTGTTTTGTTTTGGTTTTTAGTGTCAGAAGAATTTGAAAAGGAAACAACTGTGGCTGAGAAATATACCACAGAAGAGAAACGGTAAAACATTCTTTTGCTGATCAGCCCATATTCTAGTACTATTGTGATTTTCAGTCCCCTTGGTATTGGCAGACTGTAGCCTAGAAGCTAATAGGAAAGGAATTCTCTTTCCAGCTTTGTCGAGTCGAGAGATGTGGTGATGACTGACACTAGCATCACAGAAGAACAAGCAGGGCCAGGAGAACCTGCTGCACCCTTCTTCATTACAAAACCAGTGGTCCAGAAGCTGGTGGAAGGTGGGAGTGTGGCATTTGTATGCCAGGTTGGCGGCAACCCACGGCCCCATGTCTACTGGAAAAAAGCTGGTGTTCCTCTAACCACTGGATACAGGTATTTTGATGACTGAATGATAAGAGTTCTCTGGACTTGTGTGATTATGTATGAAGCCTGGAGTGGAATTTACTTGCGCCACTGGCCCCGAATATAACTTCTTTTATTGTGGACCCTTCTTCGTTTGTTTTGAAGTATTTTCACATCCTTGTGCAAAGACTTAGTAGGAAATAAAGATATGTGACAAAAGTGGATGAGAGACGTATTTCTTAACATTCCAGTTTAATTTATTGGTAAAGCTAGTAGAGAAAATTTTGTGGATTTTTACACAAACACACATAGATGCACATATACTTCCAGAAAGGATGTGAGACAACTTTCGATAAAAACATGTAATAACTAAATCCCTTAAAGATAAGAATAAGGGTCATATTATGAAAAGAAAGCTAGTCATACATGGAAATCTATGCTCATAAATTTTCTGCAAGTGAATATAAAATTTAACTCTGAATTTTGTGCAATTTAAGACAAAAAAGGTAACCTGATAATCTAAAAAAGTGTAGGTGTTATATCTTAATAATAATCGATATAGCATACCAGAAAGTTAAACAGAAATATTCATGAGAATTTATTGCTCTGATTATTCATGTGATCCTCAAATGAAATCATAAAGAAAACAATGAACAAAGAGAAAATACCTATTGTTTAATGACATCACTTGCTAAGATGTACGCTGGAGCCACCTTATGTTCATGTCTGATTCTAGCAATATTATAGTCTATTATTTATTTTTTATTTGTATTTTTATTAATTTATTTTTGAAACAGAGTCTCACCCTATCACCCTGTTTAGAGTACTGTGGCATCATAGCTCACAGCAACCTCAGACTCTTGGGTTCAAGAGATCCTTTAACCTCAGTCTCCTGAGTAACTGGGACCCCAAGCATCTGCCACAACTCCTGGCTAGTTTATCTATTTTTAGTAGAACAGGGGCTCACCCTTGCTCAGGTTGGTCTTGAACTCCTGAGCTCAAGCAATCCATCCACCTTGGCCTTCCAGATTGCTAGCATTACAGGCGTGAGCCACCATGCCTGGACTATTGTTTATTTTAAAGACTATACATATTCTTCAAAATGAATATGTTTAAAACTGTTTGACCTGAATTGTCATGTCTATGAATTTTTCTCATGCTCAGTAATCTTATAATCTAAGGTGAGGTTTAGTTATATGTTTAGGATCATTGAATTTTACATCACAGATTCATTCACAAATGAGTCCATTTCTCTTATTCATGTAAAGTTGTTTATGACCAATATCTCTATTTGTTTATTGCCATAAAGATACAAAGTGAGTTACAACAAACAAACCGGTGAATGCAAACTGGTGATTTCTATGACTTTTGCCGATGATGCTGGAGAATACACTATTGTTATTCGTAACAAGCATGGAGAAATTTCTGCATCAGCTTCCTTGCTTCAAGAAGGTAAGGGCAACACTGTGTAGTTCCCATGACATGATTAAGGACTGAAATGCAGAGAACCAGCTGTGCCATGTGACTCCTGAAGGACTGGATGCTGCATTCTAGTACACCTCTCTCCCTCTCTTGGTCTTGACAGTATAGGAAATGTTTCAGACCACATGGCCACAAAAGTCACGCTGGCGCCAAACTTCTGAGGTTCTAGCAATAGTTTCTATTTGGTACATTTTTTTCTCAGCATTCCATGCCCAGGAAAGCGTAGGGATTCTAAGTCTGTTTGCCTTCCATCCTGGCAAGTAACATTAGTGAGAACAATGAGAACAATGGCAAGTCCGTGCTTTGCCTCAAGGGGGCAGTAGTTCTCCCCTGCGATGTGTTGTGGCCAGACACACACCAATCTGTTACCAGGCTTGATGCCACTAGAGTTTCTGGTATTTTTTTAAAAGCTAGGAATCATAATTTTTAGTGTTTATAACTCGAGAAAAGATATAATAGCATAAACTCTTCACATTTAAACACTTCTATACTTCGTCTCATTTGATCTACACAACATCCCTTAGAGGAAATTACAATATTATCTCCACCTTGCAGATAAAGCATGCAAGACTCAGGAAAGTAAAGGAATTGCTAAAAGCCACACAGCAAGTTAGGAGGATTTCTAGGGTAGATCCCTAAGACCGATTGCTAATATAAAATTCTTTCTACAATAGTAGTCACTGGTTTGACTTGTCAATGTAAGTTTGGTTTTGAAATTCAATCCAATAAATATTTATCGAGCACTTTGATAGTAGAAATTTGGAAAATTTTGCTTTTGGTTATCAACCTTCCCCAGTGTAAGGGCTGAATGAATAGGTGTGTGTATACTTTTTAATAAGAACATTAAAAGTTAACATATATTCTTAACTCCTAGCTGAATATGAGTCACTAATGAAGTCTCAGCAAGAAATGCTTTACCAGACACAAGTGACTGCCTTTGTTCAAGAACCCAAAGTTGGAGAAATAGCACCTGGTTTTGCATACTCTGACTATGAAAAAGAGTATGAAAAAGAACAGGCCTTAATTAGGAAGAAGATGGCCAAAGACACTGTAGTGGTCAGAACTTTTGTAGAAGACCAGGTGCGTATAACAATGATGACCAACTAAACCATTTCATAAATTATACTTTCCTCCCACAATGCACCTTTTTGTGTTTGGAGTTTTCATTTTCAAGTAATGAGATAGACAACTATTAGTTGGCCCAAGTTCACTGCTGACAAGTTTCCTTAATCTTCATGGCATGTTACACTTGTGACTTTTAGAAATAAGGATTACATGTATGTAACAAAATATGATTTTAGAAATGGAGAATATATATATATATTTAGAAAGATTATATATATATTTAGATTATATATATATTTAGCATAACCAAGTTCATTGATACCAAGATTTCCTTCATCTGTCTGATAAATATCCCAAATGTAACCTATGCTCTTGAAATACCATTTACCCTAGATGCCCCAGCGGCAACTGACAGGGATGACTGTAATGCAGATTAAAACAAGCAATAAAGAACCAAAAAGCCTTCCATGTTCTACTCCCAGTTAAAAATATCAATAATCCTTAGCTCCAAAATTAATACATATACTTAAAGAATTTCCATCAGGGAGGATGTCTTCTTAACAAATCATCCTCTTTTTATTGCATAGGAATTCCATATTTCTTCCTTTGAAGAGAGGCTTATTAAAGAAATTGAATATAGAATAATAAAGACTACATTAGAAGAACTTCTTGAAGAAGACGGAGAAGAAAAGATGGCAGTTGATGTTTCTGAATCCGAAGCTGTTGAATCAGGATTTGAATTAAGAATTAAGAATTATAGAATTCTCGAGGGGATGGGTGTCACTTTTCATTGCCAGATGTCTGGATATCCATTACCCAAGGTAAGATATTCACATTTATCACACCTCTTTGCACAATAAAGGTACTAATAGGTTACAATGTAACTATTTTATGTAAAAATGCATTCACATATGGCTGGTATTCTTTGCAGATTGCATGGTACAAAGATGGCAAGCGCATCAAACATGGAGAAAGATACCAAATGGACTTTCTACAGGATGGCAGAGCTAGTCTGCGCATACCTGTTGTTCTTCCGGAAGATGAAGGAATCTATACTGCATTTGCTAGCAACATGAAAGGAAATGCAATTTGCTCCGGGAAGTTATATGTGGAGCCTGCTGCACCATTTAGTGCTCCAACTTACATACCCACACCAGAGCCAGTGAGCAGAATCAGGTAAAACTTGTAATAATTCACAGTGTTTAGTGTTTAAATTACTTTAAAAGACTAAATATGCCCATAGCAAATTACTGCTATTTTTTTAAAAATCAAGGGCTAAGGGGTGGCACCTGTGGCTCAGCGAGTAGGGCGCCAGCCCCATATACCGAAGGTGGCGGGTTCAAACCCGGCCTCAGCTGAACTGCAAAAAACAAAAAACTAGCTGGGCTTTGTGCTGGGCAGCTGTAGTCCCTGCTACTTGAGAGGCTGAGGCTAGAGAATTGTCTAAGCCCGGGAGTTGGAGGTTGCTGTGAGCTGTGTGATGCCACGGCACTCTACTGAGGGTGATAAAGTGAGACTCTGTCTCTACAAAAAAAAAAAAAATCAAGGGCTAAGATAGCACAGAAATTTACCATTGGTAGCACCAATGATTGCCAAGAGTTTTCATTTCTTTCCCTTACATAAGATGAGCAAAGAATTTTTATTTGTGTATCATACTATTTATTTTCCTAGTGAAATAGCTAATAAAACAATAGCTTCCATTTCTTTGACACTTGATTTTTACATACATAAAGTTATATGGCAGCCCTGCACTTTAAGTGGTGGAGCCAGACTTCAAAATCCAGGCCAATCTGGCCACAATATGTAGATAGGATTTTGTTTTGTTTCCGAATATAAATTCCTACATTTTCCCTCCTCTACAGATAAAAAAGTAAATTTTTCTTTTTCCATAAACTTATTAATTGGTTTATTTATTTATCATAAACCAATTATTTATTGAGATGTTTTGGTAGTCAAAAAGATATGGTGAATAAATAAATCCAAATGGTAAGGAGAAGACGCTATTAAGTACCTGGGTGCCTGAATGCCTACTGACCAAGATTGAATTATTAAGAAAAACATAGTGTTGGAGGCAATAATAATATATTCTGTTTTGGCTCCTAGTGAGATTGAGGTGCCTTTTAATACACATAAATTAAATTCAAAAATAACATTAATAAATAATATAGAACAAAATTTGTTTTATTGAATTTTTTATGCCTCTTGCAAATATTCTGTTTGCCTTTGTTTTTCAGATCTATCTCTCCACGCTCAGTGAGCAGGTCTCCTATCCGCATGTCCCCAGCAAGAATGTCCCCTGCACGGATGTCCCCTGCGATGTCCCCTGCAAGGATGTCCCCTGCACGGATGTCCCCTGGACGAAGGCTGGAGGAAACAGACGAGTCACAACTTGAGAGACTATATAAGCCCGTCTTTGTTCTAAAACCTGCTTCTTTCAAATGTTTAGAAGGGCAAACTGCCAGATTTGACTTAAAGGTCGTGGGTAGACCCATGCCAGAGACACTCTGGTTTCATGATGGTAAGTACAAATTTTTGTGCATGAATCATTAAACACAAAAACAATACCACATTATTGTGTTTGTGTATCTAGCAATTTTAAAAAACTATTCTAAAAGTGGTTTTATTACTTATTTTTTGACAGGCCAGCAAATTGTCAATGACTATACTCATAAAGTGGTCATTAAAGAAGATGGTACTCAGTCACTAATCATCGTCCCCGCAACACCCAGTGATTCTGGGGAATGGACTGTAGTTGCCCAGAACAGGGCAGGCAGATCTTCAATTTCAATGCTTTTAACTGTGGAAGGTAAAATAAAATTAAAATGGAATTACCTTATCATTTAGATAAAAAGAAGGTATTTTAGCCCTAGTTCCTATAAATCATGACCATTTTCTTTCAGCTGTGGAACATCAGGTAAAACCAATGTTTGTGGAAAAATTGAAAAATGTCAACGTAAAGGAAGGTTCCCGACTTGAAATGAAAGTCAGAGCTACAGGCAACCCCAACCCTGACATCGTATGGTTGAAAAACAGCGACATCATTGTACCTCATAAATTTCCCAAAATCAGGTAAGTGCATTTGGAAATAATAAAACTAAGCTCCTTACATGAGTCAAATAGCCGTGGAAGCAATACCACTTCTATATTGATGATTTATTTTCTCTTTTTTGTAGAATTGAAGGAACCAAGGGAGAAGCTGCCCTTAAAATCGAATCCACTGTCAGCCAAGATTCCGCCTGGTATACTGCAACTGCTATTAACAAGGCCGGCCGAGACACCACAAGATGTAAAGTCAATGTTGAAGTTGAGTTTGCAGAGCCTGAACCAGAGAGAAGATTAATCATCCCTCGAGGAACATATAGAGCAAAGGAGATCGCAGCCCCAGAACTGGAGCCCCTCCACTTGCGATATGGTCAAGAACAATGGGAAGAAGGTGACCTCTATGACAAAGAGAAACAACAAAAACCATTTTTCAAGAAAAAACTCACTTCCTTAAGACTCAAACGCTTTGGGCCTGCCCACTTTGAATGCAGGCTTACGCCGATTGGTGACCCAACAATGGTGGTGGAATGGCTCCACGACGGGAAGCCACTCGAAGCAGCCAACAGGCTCCGCATGATCAATGAGTTCGGGTACTGCAGCCTTGACTATGCAGTGGCCTATTCTAGAGACAGTGGTATCATTACCTGCAGAGCCACGAACAAATACGGAACAGATCACACTTCTGCTACCCTTATTGTGAAAGATGAGAAAAGCCTTGTGGAAGAATCACAGTTGCCAGAGGGGAGAAAAGGCTTACAGAGGATCGAAGAGTTAGAGAGAATGGCTCACGAAGGTGCACTTACTGGTGTAACTGTAGATCAGAAAGAAAAACAGAAGCCGGACATCGTCTTATTCCCAGAGCCAGTAAGAGTCCTTGAAGGGGAGACGGCTAGGTTCCGCTGCCGAGTCACAGGCTACCCTCAGCCCAAACTCAACTGGTACCTCAATGGACAGCTCATCCGTAAAAGCAAAAGGTTCAGAGTTCGCTACGACGGCATTCATTACCTGGACATCGTGGACTGCAAATCCTACGACACAGGTGAAGTGAAGGTCACTGCAGAAAATCCTGAAGGTGTGATAGAACATAAAGTGAAACTCGAGATCCAGCAGAGGGAAGATTTTAGGTCTGTCCTTAGGCGAGCTCCTGAACCAAAGCCCGAATTTCACGTACACGAACCAGGAAAACTTCAGTTTGAAGTGCAGAAAGTGGACAGGCCTGTTGATACCACTGAAAAAGAAGTTGTGAAGTTGAAAAGGGCTGAAAGAATTACCCATGAAAAAGTGTCTGAAGAGTCGGAAGAGCTGCGTAGTAAGTTCAAGCGCAGAACAGAGGAGGGATATTATGAAGCCATCACTGCCGTGGAGCTCAAGTCTCGTAAGAAGGATGACTCCTATGAGGAGCTCCTAAAGAAGACGAAAGATGAGCTTCTGCACTGGACCAAGGAGTTAACTGAAGAGGAGAAGAAAGCCCTTATGGAAGAAGGCAAAATCACTATTCCAACTTTTAAACCTGATAAAATTGAACTAAGTCCTAGTATGGAGGCCCCCAAAATCTTTGAAAAAATCCAAAGCCAAACAGTGGGTCAAGGATCTGATGCACACTTCCGGGTCAGAGTTGTGGGGAGGCCAGACCCTGAATGTGAATGGTACAAGAATGGGGTAAAAATTGAACGGTCCGACCGCATCTACTGGTACTGGCCTGAGGACAATGTTTGTGAGCTGGTCATGAGAGATGTGACTGCTGAGGACTCTGCCAGCATTATGGTCAAAGCCATCAACATAGCTGGAGAAACCTCCAGTCATGCATTCTTACTTGTCCAAGGTAATTTGAATGTTTTTCATTTGATGGACCTGTCTCTGAATCTGTGAATACACATGAGTGCATTTCTTTTTTTTTCCATTGCTCAAATAGTAAATTTAATTTAATATAATGTTCTTCTCTCCCCCCAACTTTTCTTGTAGCCAAGCAATTGATCACTTTCACACAGGACTTACAAGATGTTGTTGCTAAGGAAAAAGACACCATGGCAACCTTTGAATGCGAAACTTCAGAGCCATTTGTCAAAGTGAAATGGTATAAAGATGGTATGGAAATTCATGCAGGAGATAAATACAGGATGCACTCTGACAGGAAGGTCCACTTCCTCTCCATACTGACCATTGACGCATCTGATGCTGAAGACTACAGCTGTGTGCTTGTGGAAGACGAAAACGTCAAAACAACAGCAAAACTTACTGTCGAAGGTAGCAAAATGATGCTTTCAAGGTTTCCTTAAGGTTTAAAGTCACCCTTAGTATGTGATAAAATTAGCTATGCAATTTTTCCATCATAAAAACAATTATTTGGAAACTAGATATCAGTCATCATGAACTTGTGTTCCTCATTAAGAATATTGACAATTTGATGAGTTGATTTTTTTCGGTAATATTATTTTGATGGCTCCATTTTAAAATGTTTTTATCCAAATATCATTCTCAGCATTCAAAAATAATTTAAAAATTAAAATAACTCCTTTTCATTGAAAATTTATTTCTGAGCCCATCAGCAGGTAGACACTGAAAATATTCCTGATAGTATGGCAGAGAAAAGAGATACGGAAGGCACTATCGCTACCCTAAGTCTAGATGCATAACTCTTTATCTTATACTTCAGGTGCAGTTGTTGAGTTTGTGAAAGAACTTCAGGACATAGAAGTTCCAGAATCCTTCTCAGGAGAGTTAGAGTGTATTGTAACTCCAGAAAATATAGAAGGCAAATGGTACCATAACGGTGTGGAGCTTAAATCCAATGGGAAATACACAATTACATCTCGCCGTGGACGTCAGAACCTCACGGTCAAGGATGTAACCAAAGAGGACCAGGGAGAATACAGCTTTGTCATCGATGGGAAAAAGACAGCCTGTAAACTGAAGATGAGGCGTGAGTATCCTGCTCCTTCAGGCAGCGGGGAGCATCGTTATGACTTAGTGATAAATATGACCGTAACATTCCTCTTGTCCCATATTTCACAGCCCGCCCCATTGCCATCCTACAAGGACTTAGTGATCAGAAAGTCTGCGAGGGTGACATTGTTCAGCTTGAAGTTAAAGTCTCCTTAGAAAATGTGGAAGGCGTCTGGATGAAGGATGGGCAAGAGGTGCAGCCCAGCGACAGGGTTCACGTTGTGATAGACAAACAGTCTCACATGCTGCTCATTGAAGACATGACTAAGGAAGATGCTGGAAACTACTACTTCACCATTCCAGCCTTTGGGCTCTCCACCAGCGGGCGCGTCTCCGTCTACAGTGAGTGTTATTTAGACAGATTTACGTTTACGCCATCACGTGAGGTAAAGCACTTTAATGAGCAGACATTTGAAACAAAATCCACGTTTCTAATCCTCTTATTTGTGTGTGGTTTTGCAGGTGTCGACGTGCTAACACCTCTAAAAGATGTCAACGTGCTCGAGGGTACCAAGGCTGTGCTCGAATGTAAGGTCTCAGTCCCGGATGTGACTTCCATTAAATGGTACTTAGATGATGAGCAGATCAAGCCTGATGATCGCGTGCAGGCCATTGTCAAAGGCACAAAGCAGCGACTAGTGATAAACCGGACTCACGCCTCAGACGAGGGGCCTTACAAGCTCATGGTTGGCAGAGTGGAAACCAGCTGTAATCTCTCTGTAGAAAGTAAGAACTGTTCTATTTAAATAATGATTTGTAAGCATTCCACTTTCCTGGTTTAATAATAACCAAGTGATTATTTTATTTTTTCCCCCAGAAATTAAAATCATCAGAGGTCTTCATGACCTTACCTGTACAGAAACACAAAATGTGGTCCTGGAGGTTGAGCTGTCCCACTCAGGAATTGATGTCTTGTGGAATTTTAAGGACAAGGAAATCAAACCCAGTTCTAAATATAAAATTGAAGCTCATGGAAAAATATACAAACTGACAGTGTTAAATATGATGAAAGATGATGAAGGAAAATATACATTTTATGCTGGAGAAAACATGACGTCTGGAAAACTTAATGTGGCAGGTTGGTGCCTTTATTGTGTAAATTATCGGGGTGATTGTTTTAATTTAAAATATAATTGCCCATTTCTCCTCAAATTCCCTACAGCTTTCCATTTCCATGCCTCTGTCTTAAGCTGTTCACTGAGCCAACAGTACCCTCAACACTGTCCCCACCAGACTAAATTACAAATGGCTCTTCCAGGCCGACCTCAAATGCCACTTCCTCCAGGAAGCCTTCCTGGACCCTCCTCATTTGTGTAAGACCTCGTCCTCCTCCAGCCCCAGCATCAGTTCATGTGCTCCTTTCATTGCTGCTCTATCCTTGTCTTATTCCCCATTTCCTCCTTCCACACCAGAGTATCAATTCCCCAAATCTACAATTGCTTTTCTTCTTCAAATACTCCAATATACTGCACATGATAGATCACCAATTAATGTTTGCTGAATTGAGCTTTATTCAAACTTTCCTCCTCTGAAGAGTGAGTCCTCTTTCTAAGTACTCATTTCTTTAACCTTTGTTTCTTTTATTTCTTACATACTTTTTTATGAAATATAAATCGAGTGAATATGTTTTAACTGCAACTCACTGTAGCCATGTCCCTCCTATGACATGAAGTAGAAAGAAAATCATTTTCATTTGGCAGAAATCCTTAGCTTTACAATGAAGAATCAAAAGAGTAAACCAATTTTCAACAAAAAACTAGAAGTTATCACTAATTTTTTTGGTTCATTACAATTTAAATATTGAGGAATTGAGATACTACGTTCAGACTGAATTGTGCTGTCCAGGCCATGTGGTATATAAGCAAGTCACATGATAGCAGTGTGTCTTTCCTCAGAGATTTAACCTTGAAAAAAACTTCTAAAACAAGATTTTACATTCTTTGATACATGCAAGATAAGTTACATGTTTTAAAAAGTGTGAAAGTAAGAATAAACTATGAGTTTCTGTGATTTCACCCAGCAGAGGCCAGACACAAAAATAAATAAGGCACGACATTTTTTTTTTTTTTGAGGAATTCACAAGAATTCTTTAGAGAGGGACAGATACATAAGCAGCTGACTTGGTAAAGCAGCAGTTAATTCTGACCGAGGATGACAGGAGTAGAGACAATGGGGGCAGAAGCACCAGAGAGATGACATTGTCAGCACTGATATTTACTGTGCAGGTATCTCCATCTTATAGAAACATTGGTGACTTGGACACTGTGCTGCTTAGCAAAACCTTTTCCAATCAAATGTCAAACATCTTCCCAGGAAGCAATCCTCAAAAGACCAAGTAGAATGCTTTTGCGAAGAAGGAGTTGAGTTAGAGGCTATTCATGTGCTATGCTGTGCATTCTGGTTGTAAGAATTCCATATTAGGGCAGTGCCTGTGGCTCAGGGGTAGGGCGCCGGCCCCATATACTGAGGGTGGCAGGTTCGAACTCGACCTAGGCCAAACTGCAGCAAAAAAATAGCTGGGTGTTGTGGTGGGCACCCATAGTCCCAGCTACTCAGGAAGCAGGAGTTGGAGGTTGCTGTGAGCTGCGATGCCACAGTGCTCTACCAAGGGTGATAGAATGAGACTCTGTCTCAAAAAAAAAAAAAAAGAATTCCATATTAACAGTTGCTTTTCCTCTGCAAAACTTTCCTGATTCTAGTATTTTCCCTCGTTGTCAGTCACACATGCCTAGAATAAGGGATTTTTGCAGCATCTTCTCAAAATGGGTAATAATAATCTTATTAGACATGTCATGATGCTTAAAGTCATGTATGTTTTTAATCTGATATTTTATATTTAATGGCATAAAGATTTTTTTTATCATGTAAATAAAGGACTTACACTGTGCTTCTCTTGTTCCAAAGGTGGGGCCATCTCCAAGCCACTCACAGATCAGACTGTAGCTGAATCCCAGGAAGCTGTGTTTGAATGTGAAGTTGCCAACCCAGATTCGGAAGGCGAATGGCTGAGGGATGGCAAACACCTGCCCCTTAGTAACATCATCAAAAGCGAATCTGATGGCCGCAAAAGGAGACTTATCATTGCGGCCACCAAATTAGATGACATGGGAGAATACACCTACAAAGTGGCCACCTCTAAAACATCTGCCAAACTCAAAGTTGAAGGTCAGTGATGTAAGATTTGTTCTTTTTAAATCGTATTACTTTCTTGGCCATTAATTTGGAACATCAAATGGTCTGGCCATTTTAGAGACTATAAGTTTTCATTGTATAAAATCATTACAGATTCTCTAACCTTTCTTTTCTGAGCCATATAACATAAGGTACAAAATTGTTTATCAAATGTATTTATATGACAAAGCCATTTCCTAAGTTAAAGCTCTGTGAACAGCAAAATCAGACATTCTGATTCTCCATTTGTCTTTTACCCGTCTCCAATCAGTCTATTACACTACTAGTATATGGTTATGCAAATTTTATCCCATGTGAATGTAGAAAAAACATTCAAATATAGAATGCACATATCCAACTGGATCTCAAGTTTCACTAAATAATATCAGGTGTCTTTTTAAATTAGAGGTGCTAAATAAATGCAAAATGTTGGCTAACCAGTCTTTTGCAAGATGGTGGGGACTTGCAAAACTGATCCTGTTCAGGCCTTCTTTTCCTTGATGACATCATAATAGTTTCTAAACAAATCGTAAAACTGTTTTCAGCTGTCAAAATCAAGAAGACTCTGAAGAACCTCACAGTGACAGAAACTCAAGATGCTGTTTTTACTGTTGAGCTCACACACCCTAATGTCAAAGGTGTTCAGTGGATTAAAAATGGGGTTGTGCTCCAATCCAACGACAAGTATGATATCTCAGTCAAAGGGACGATTTACTCTCTGAGAATTAAAAACTGCGCCATCGTCGATGAGTCTGTTTATGGCTTCAAACTTGGAAAGCTAGGAGCCAGTGCCAGACTTCATGTTGAGAGTAAGTTGACTTAGAAACATTTCACAAGTAGTCAACCCGTGGTTACCATCTTAGTTGACCATCTCATTGACTTGCTCCAACTTTCTTCTTAGCTGTCAAGATCATTAAAAAGCCAAAGGATGTGACTGCCTTGGAAAATGCCACTGTTGCTTTTGAAGTTAGTGTTTCCCATGACACAGTTCCCGTAAAATGGTTCCATAAGAATGTGGAGATTAAGCCAAGTGAGAAACACAGACTGGTCTCAGAAAGGAAGGTCCACAAGCTGATGCTGCAGAACATCTCCCCCTCCGATGCTGGGGAATATACAGCAGTGGTGGGGCAGCTGGAATGCAAGGCAAAGCTCTTTGTGGAGAGTAAGTATTGGGAAGCCCCTCTGATACTTCTCTGGAGGGGATCCCCAGGTAGTCATTAGTTTGTGTTGCTTCATCTGGTTTTTAAATAAACCTCTTAACCAAAGGGCTCTCTGATTTTCCCAAGCATTACATATTACAAAGACCATGAAAAATATCGAGGTCCCTGAGACCAAAACTGCCTCCTTTGAGTGCGAGGTGTCCCACTTCAATGTCCCTTCCACGTGGCTGAAGAACGGAGTAGAGATTGAGATGAGTGATAAGTTCAAGATAGTTGTGCAAGGAAAACTCCATCAGCTGATCATCATGAACACCAGCACAGAGGACTCAGCGGAATACACGTTTGTCTGCGGCAATGACCAAGTCAGTGCCACACTGACAGTGACCCGTAAGTAAAAGAAAAAAAAAGAGAGAAGGAAAGGGGGTGGGAGGAAGAGAGGAAGGGAAGGAGGGAAGGAAGGAAGGAAGGAAGGGAGGAAGGGAGGGAGGAAGATAATATTCAGTAGACTCATTGTCTCCCATATCCTACACTTTCCTGAACATTTCCTCTTCTCAAAAATCCTTGCTTGTAACATCTACTGTGTGTTCACTCGGAGTTAAGCACTAGCATCTCCAGCTGGATAAAGTTTCCCAAGTAGAGTAGCATTGAAGGCTGCCTGGAAAGATGTTCCAGTGTGTGTCACTTGTTCCTTCTATTTCTCTGTCATTTGGCTCTGTCATGTCCAGGAGGACATGCAAGGTATCAGAGCTCATATCCCTAATCTGTAATCTACTAAAAAAAAAAAATAGTAATAATCCAGGTTTTCATTTTGCACCTGTTAGGAACCACATCACATTTTCATCATCTCCCTGGGTATTTTTCCTTTTCTCTTTTGCAGCAATCATGATTACATCCATGTTGAAGGACATCAATGCTGAAGAGAAAGACACCATTACCTTTGAAGTGACAGTGAACTATGAAGGCATCTCTTACAAATGGTTGAAGAATGGTGTGGAAATTAAATCAACTGACAGGTGCCAGATGAGAACCAAAAAGCTCACACACTCACTGAACATCAGGAATGTTCACTTTGGGGATGCCGCTGACTACACGTTTGTTGCTGGGAAAGCTACATCAACAGCCACCCTTTATGTGGAAGGTATGGCTTCATAAACGGCATATCCATGGATAAAATGTCACACATGCTGTATCAGATGTTAATACATCAACTGATGAAGGGATAAATAAATTGCTGATATTATTTATCAATAAGAAAGTGGTACTAATATCAGTTACCACATGGATGAACCTTAAAAACTTTATGCTAAGTGGAAGAAGCCAGCCACATAGAACACATATGCTTTGATTCCTTAATAAGAAGTGGTCCAGATCACATATCTATAGAGACGTAGATTGATGGTTGCCTATGTCTAGAGGGAAGGCAATGGGAAAACTCTAAGAAGTGATGGCTAAAGGGTTTACAGTTTTTTTTCAAGAAAATAAGAATGTTCTAAAAATATGATGATGGTTGCATAATTCTGAATATACTGAAAGCTATTGAATTAGATACCTTTAAATGAATGATGTGTATAGTATGTGAATAATACCTCAATAAAGCTATTTAAAGTGTTAATTTTTCACGTACTGTTTTCCAGCCCGCCATATAGAATTTAGAAAACACATTAAGGATATCAAAGTTCTCGAGAAGAAGCGAGCCATGTTTGAATGTGAAGTTTCTGAACCTGATATCACTGTACAGTGGATGAAAGATGGCCAAGAACTGCAGATCGAAGACAGGTCTGTTGCTGTGTCTGGCTGCATTTCAGCAATTCCCAGTTACTTTTAAATCATCATACAATAAAGTCTCATTTCCTCTTCATCCTCAGAATAAAGGTTCAGAAAGAAAAATATGTCCACCGCCTTCTGATCCCGTCCAGCCGGATGTCCGATGCTGGGCAGTATGCGGTGGTGGCAGGAGGCAACATATCAAAAGCTAACCTCTTTGTGGAGGGCCGAGATGTCCGCATCCGAAGTATTAAAAAAGAAGTTCAGGTACTGTCTATAGATCAGTGGTTTAAAGATTCATCAATAGTACCAAATCTATAGTTTTATATTTTCATTTTTCCCTTTGAAATATTCTAACCACAGTCTTTTCAAAAATTAACTCATCCAGGGGTGGGGAACCTGTGGCCTAGGGCCACATGTAGCCTTCTGGATCCTGAGTTCAGCCTCTCAACTGAATCCAAATTGTAGAGAGCAAATCCTTCTCAGCATACTGTCCTTTGCCACTGTCTAAATACTTCAGCAGAGCAGCTGTGGAACATTCACTAATACATGGCTAATTGCCAAGCAGGGCCAAACAGAAAAGAATTAAAATGTAAATTGTGATGTTCACACATCAATTAGAACTAAGGAAATTCAGAACAAGATGGCATTTTCTCAGAAGGTTGCCACCTGTGGAGAATCAAGTGTGGCGGGACTTAGAGGCTGGACCCCTTTCCTGTGGAGGCTAAGAGGAAGCACAGTCTGGGCACTGCAGGATTCCTGACAAGGATGTGTGCAAACACCCTCGTTCTCTGTGGGGCTTTTCCTCTTGGGTGCCAGTCTTCCCAAATGATACCATGAAAACACCCTGTTCAGAGAAATGCCAGTGGAGCTCAGCTTCATCTTGTTCATCCCGGCTTTTGAGGCCTGAGGCCAGGCCATAGTAAGAGCCTTCAGTGAGGGCACAGATAGCCTGGATATGTCTTCCCTCCTCTCCATTCTAATTCTGAACCACAGTTTTCTCACTTTTAAGATGAAGATGATAATTCCTACTTAGCTCACAAAGTTACTGTGCCTATCATATAAAATCAAACTAAATAGTAACTTAAAAGAGTTTTGTAGGTAATAAAAAGCCCCAGATGTAAAATCTCATTATTTCTAACATAAATAATTAATTATCAAATTAATTATGAATTAAGAAGGAAATACTTAAGCATGAAACAATTGTCTTTTGAGGGCAGCCTCCCTCTTACATGCAGGTGTAAGTATGATTCTTTACGAAAGAGGTTTGGGTACCACTTGTCAAGACTAGACGAGAAAGTTTAAAATGTGAAATAGTCACCTGATGTATTATGTCATACTACATGTATATAGGTTTTGTGTGCTTCATATGAACAGTTTTAGAAATGGGTTAACCTAAAGGAAACCAGGGCTTCAAATTTCTTTTTATGTTGTTCCGTCAATAGGTCATTGAGAAACAGCGTGCTGTCATTGAGTTTGAGGTCAATGAAGACGATGTTGATGCCCACTGGTATAAAGATGGCATTGAAATCAATTTCCAAGTTCAAGAAAGACACAAATATGTGGTGGAGAGGAGAATCCACCGGATGTTTATCTCTGAGACCAGACATAGTGATGCGGGCGAATACACCTTCAAGGCAGGAAGGAACAGGAGTTCTGTGACTCTCTATGTTAATGGTACGCAGGGAGAGATTTTCACGTACTTTGTAGATCCATCTGAAATAATCCTCCCCTTTAACACCAAACTCTGGTAGTTCCCAGGCAATTTCTAAAGAACTTATGGTACTCACATGGTTGCAGCAACATTTATTTACACATTATATCTATGGAAAAGGGATGGCAGCTAATAGAAAGACTACTGAGATGTCATCTCCAGAAAAGACTTAATGGCCAGAACCTCATTTAGATGATTGACACCACCAAACATCCACAGTGTGTCAATTACAACATTCCCCAAATGAGTTTCTAGGTGCAGCATTGAACTTCTTAGTTCTCTGCCCTCCGTCCTGACTTAAGTACTAGTAGCATTACCAAGTGAGAGGAGCATTTCCAGCCTCTGCTATAAAGTGTCTAGGAGAACCCACAGGTCCTCTTTGAGACCCTGAAGGATCTAAAGGGCCTTGGGCAATGTGGAACTAGGTTCTCTCTGCTCCAAGGTCTATGATAGAGTGCTCTTACTTTGGAGGAGGAACTCCACATGCTACCAAAGCACTCCTGAGGAGCCTCATAACAGTCTTCAGAGGTGCCATTAAACCTCTGCTTTTCTCATTAGAAGCCTTGAAGATGAATTGGAGTTGGCCTGTGGGTTGACCTAGATGCATACAGAAAAATGGAACTTCCTTCCCTATCCTCATCTTAGGCCATCTCTCTCTGAAAAAAATACCTCTGAGACAGATGCAAGAACTCTAGGGATAAGCTAAGATTCACAAAGGGAGACCATATTGTCAACATTCCCTGGGTCCCTAGAGAACCAAATGGTCATAGTGTTCAGTTATTAGCATCTCTGTATTAGTTGTAGAGAAAGAGAGGCACAGAGAAGTAAAAGTCTTTTCCATGGTAGCATCAGAATTCAGCCTCAAAGAAGTCATTCCTCCCCATTTCTGGGTTCCATAAACTACCCAGATGCCCCCATTCATCACAACATGCAGAATATGCTTTAGTGCACAAGAGAAAAGCTAAATTTTGTTAAATCTACCTAATTGCATTTAACTAGATCTGAAATAATATCCATTCATTCAATGCTTACTGGTTGCATTTCACTGGCATATAACGAAATGACAATGACATGTGCTCAAATGCTTGCAAAACAAGCACACCTGAAGGGCACAAGCCTCCTTGCCACGTGATTTGCCCAAATGACTTTTAAAAATAGGTAGCACATGGAAATTATTCTAGAATTACTTTTGGTATCCTTTTCTATGCCCCCACCTCAACCAGGACGTGCTATGTTACATTAAAGAACCCTACACTCCCAGCGTGCCTAAAAATACCTTTCTGAAGCTATTCCCTTGAGGACAAAATCCAAATGTTTTCTTCTTTCATAGCACAAAGAACATTTTAATATTCTGAGGCAAGTTGAGTATTATACGTACCCGCCTGGCAATAAATTAACGTAGAGTAATGCTGTCCTGTGTTTTTACCCTTTTTCATGGGTTGTCATTTCCTCCCAGCTCCTGAACCACCCCAAGTTCTGCAGGAGCTCCAGCCTGTGACTGTGCAGTCTGGCAAGCCTGCTCGCTTCTGTGCTGTGATATCTGGCAGACCGCAGCCCAAAATTTCCTGGTACAAGGAAGAGCAGCTGCTTTCTACTGGCTTCAAGTGCAAATTTCTTCACGATGGGCAAGAGTACACGCTTTTGCTAATTGAAGCCTTCCCAGAGGATGCGGCTGTCTACACCTGTCAAGCCAAGAACGACTATGGGGTTGCCACAACATCAGCTTCACTTTCAGTGGAAGGTAGGAACTCCTTGTTACTTCCCAGCTTCAAATAAAAACCCAAGAATTCAGCTTTTGTGCTCTCCTGATGCATTTATAAATACAATTTGGAGTTCATAAAAGTAGACTTGTTTCCCAACCTGGAAAGCACTCCACTGTGAAATAAATTAAGATAAATCTACATACTCCCTTCTGTGAGGTCTCTATGGTGACCTCATTGTGACAAATCTTGTGGTCTCTTTCTTTAGTTCCAGAAGTTGTGTCTCCTGATCAGGAAATGCCAGTTTATCCTCCTGCCATCATCACCCCACTTCAGGACACTGTCACTTCCGAAGGACAGCCGGCCCATTTTCAATGCAGAGTTTCTGGAACAGGTAGGTTTATGAGCAAAAGGTATCATGCTAATATTTACAAAGCATGATATAAGGGCAAAGTTCTCTCACCTTTTCCTCTATCACAGATATCTCAAGCATAATTTGAAGCTTAATCAGGCTGTAGCAGAAGATATACTTGAATTATTTAATTAAGAATTAGATCAGTATTTTCTACCATTCTTTTATACAAATGGTTAAGGTAATAAATTTTATCACAGTGAAAAATTAGATTGTTGTTTCCTACTAATCTCAAAAAAAGTCATGTTTCCTTTATGATTGTAGCTGCACTTTTGTATATTGATGGATAAAGAACAATAACAAAAACTACAATTATTATTAGATTATAATAGCATCTACATGTGTTTCAAAGCAAGAGTCCATTCATATGGAAGGCATTATCCAGTCTATTGGCAATGCTTGTGTGGCAAGTATTTTTCTTTGGAAGGCAATATCCTGTAGTGTTCAAAAGTAGGGACTTTATTATCAAAGAGGCTGGTTTTCAATCTTGGCTCCAATGCGTAACCTTGGGCAAATGTATGCTGTCTCTGGTTCTCTTTCTCTCATGAATATAGTGAGTATACTTTTGCAGTTGTATTTCAGTCATAGAACATACATTTTATGAGGCCAGGGATTCTGTACCCTTGTGCCTGAAAAAAGTAGCTTCTAGAAGGTAGTTTGTATGAAGGCATGGGTAGAGCCTTGTCCTAGAATAGCACCTAGTACATAGTAGATACTCACTAAGTATTGTTGATTAGATGAATGAATGATTGTTAACTGATTAAAACAAATCACTTAAAATTATTGTCAGGATTCAGTTAGATAACCCAAGTTAGCACATGGCACAGTGTACATCATGTGATAGTCACTCAGAGTTAACTGCTGCTATTTTAATTAGAGCATGCTTCCCAAATACCACCAGGATTTCCCCTCATCCTTGAAATCTGTCCTTGGTAGAATGAGAAAATCTATGTAGAGTCATTTCAAGCCAATTATGATTGAAGATGGACTTCAGATAGAAATAAGACAAAGCAAAAGAATAAACGATTCATTTATCCAATCTAAAAATCGTTTATTTTCTTGGCTTTTGTATGCCACCAACCAAAGAGAAATTCTCAAAGCTTGAGCATCTTATAGCACTCTGAATAAGTTTTATTGTTTTGTATATTATGCTTCTCCCATTAGTTTATACCCCAATCTCTACTTTGCCAAGAGCTATTTTTCTTTTTTTTTAAGAGCTATTTTTCTTAACAAGTTGGTCTTCTGACTTAAGTCATAACATTCTCCTCTTGGATGAAGTTGGTGATATAGAAATCAAATTAATATCTTTGATTTAATGAGCATAACTAAAGGATAAAACGAATGTAAAGCATGTATGGGAGTAGCTGCCTAGTGACTGGTGCTCAGTATATTCATTTTATTCTAACCACAAAGAGGAATTATATAAACATAAAAATATAGTATTGGATGACCAACATGGATAAATACTATATATATAGATTTTATGTACTTGACGCATTGTGTTTGAGAAATGCTAAATGTGAATAAATGAGCACTGATTTGATAATATTCTACTAACATAATAATCAAAAATGTATTTTAAAATCAAATAAATCAAATCCACTAAAGCTACACTATATGATTTATCCATTCATAGAATTTTTAGAGGAAATTTTTCCTATTAATATAAACATACATATATATGCCTTATCCAAAGCAGTAATAGTTGCCTCGACTATATTTGTATAGTGCTTTTTAGTCTATAAGACATTGTAATATTGCCTTTAAGGTGTTGCAGAAATACATTCAAAGTGCTCTAACAGGGCTCCAATTGAAGTAGAGAGAAAAAGAGAAAAATTATCTTTTCTGCATGATTGATGTCTTTAATGTTTGAATGGGCTTTATAAATTCATAAGATCATTAACTCCCTATGCATGTAGGTATTTATGCACATAGAGAGGTTTCAGTACTCTCTTTTAAACTTGTTTTCTATATAAAAGAATTAAATTTATTAAATAAAATGTCATTTCAAAATCTTACTAAATCACATACTTTCATGACCCTACTCGACTTCCTGTGACCAGGTATTAATGGCCTTACTTTAGTAAGTACAGGCCTGCCTTCCACAAACTGGAAAGAAATTACATGTCTTCAAAAGCCCTGTTCCCATGTTTTTAGGAACTTGGTACTTTTCTGACACAAGAAATGTGAGCCTGAGCGATCAGGTGGTGCTTTTCCAACATTGAAGGTCTCCAGTGCCACCTACCAGTGGAAGAGCATTTCGGAAAAGTCAAATTTAAAATGTAATAAACCTAGCTTTTAGCCAGTGTTTATTCTATAGACAAGTCAGTATCACTTGGAGGGTTACAGAATGGCAGCTAGCTAAACAAAATGATGAACAATTAGTCTATTTATGATGTCCATTATTCATTTCAGCATCTTTTCAATTTTTATTCTACCAGCATCTATTGTGTACTATTGCCATGTTACATTAGGTGCGGGGGTTGCACACACCTTGCTCCTGCCCTCGAGGAGCTAAATGTGTAGGTAATGAGATGTATGTACACGACTAGATCCCAAGGTTGTAAGTGCCATGACAGGACCCCAAACTCATTGTTCTCTGACTGGGAGGGAGTTGGAGAAAGGTGTATGAACCAAGCATCGAAGAGTAAGTAGGATCATCAAACACAGTGGCATTCTAGGCAGAGAGAACAACATTGACAATGGCACAGAAACTTGCAGGAATACTTCATGTGCTGGAAATGACAAGTGGTTTAAGTATGGTTGCAAAGTGATGTCAGGAGAGGGTGAGAAAGCTGAAAACACAGCAGGTGTTAAAGTGGCTGATAGTCTATGCTGAAGATTTTGGAGTTTATCTTGTTTCTCTTGAGGAGCCACTGAAGGATTGTTAAGCCCTGGGGTAACATGATCAGGTTTGCTTTGTAGAAATAGTACTGTGATAGAGAAAGGAGGAAAGGACAGATGTGGGAGGTGAGAATGCAGGAAGGAGCTACAGGAGGAGCCAGCGTATCAGGCTGGGAGAGTGTTGATGAGGCCCTCGCCCAGGGGATCCAGGAGAGAAGAGGGTGGGTTGGAGAAGTCAGGAGGTAAGGTGAACAGGATTTGGGGGCCAAATGCAATGGCGAGATGGAGATGGTGGGCAGAGGAGTGGGGTGGCCTCCCAGAAGTCGTGAGATGCCAGTGACCAACATAGATAATTTCAGGCTAGCCAGAAGCACTAAGTGCGTTACCTAGAGAGGGTTTGGCTTTTAGCTCATTTAGAGACGGCAGTTCACATCCAGTGGTGGTTCGTGTGTGTCCTAGTGCCTCATTCAACTCACCAGAGGAAGACATTCTCAGTAAGAATCAGCAGAGAACCCTGTAAGGAAACACACTAAACCTGTCATTCTGTCATCCTTCCATTTGCATTGATGACCAGACACACATAGACTTAGACAAGCTTAATCATTGTAGGATGACTGTTAAATTCCATGGGATGGTGTTGCCTTGGACACCACATGGCCCCTGTCCTTTGGCATTTTGTTGAAGACACTGTTCATCCCTTTTGTGATGTTAGACAATCTTGGTCTAATGACTGACATGTGCCAGTGGCTTATAAAGCCCTTTTTTGTGTGTTATGTCATTTAATTCTCACAGAAATTTCATGCAGTGAACTGGCCATAAATTAATATGCATCCTATTTTACAAAGAAAAGACGGATCCAGAGAGTTTAAATGACATTTCCAAGGTCACAGAGCTGACAAATTGTTGTGTCAGGATTTTGTTTTCTACCTTACCTTGCTACCCAAGGAATTGAAACAATTTGTTGCTTTAAAAGGACAACATGTATGTTATAAACAACTACCATCATGGGAAGGAAGGTGACCCTCGTTGGCCAATATTGGCATTAAAATGCTAGGTTATTGGACATTAGAAGATCCTTGTGGATGGTATTGAGATAGGAAGTGTTACAGTGACTGTGCCCCAAATTGAAGAAGGCTTTGATTTGGGCTATTCAAACAATTATCTAAATTTCAAGTGCACATTACCCTGAAGTATGACAACATAATGACATGTTATTCTATCCTTGACGTTGGTTTTTTTATATTCTATTAAGATTGCTCAAATATTTGTATGGAAATAGTTAATGATAGTCTAATTTATTATAACTGCTACTCTGAAAAAAAACAAATATATCTAAGATGCCCAAACACACATACTAATAAGCTCTCTCTCAATTTAAAGGATTGTTTTCTGAGGCAGTGCCTGTGGCTCAAAGGAGTGGGAAGCTGGCCCCATATGCCCTGGAGGTGGTGGGTTCAAACACAGCCCTGGCCAAAAAAAAAAAAAAAAAAAAAATTGTTTTCTGTACAGTTATTTTGTGCCATATATACTGCTGAAAACTTTTGTTCATTGGTAACAAAAAAAAAAAAAAACAGATTTTTTTCCCTTCACCCTTCAAGGGTGTCTATGTTAGACTTTGTAAAATATTGATCTTCTCAGTTCTCTTTTTGATCTATCTTTCTACAATCCAAGAGTAGAGATTTTCCTTACCTCCTATCCTGGAAGGCAACTGCAATCTCAGTTCAAACCCTTTGTGACTATTTCTCAGGGCTATCCTTTTCTCAAAATCACAGAATATGTCAAAATCTTGTTCCGGCTTCCACCACAGGACATGCAAATGCCTAAAAAGGATATAACTAAATTTCTTCAATTTCAAACATTATAACCAATTCAACAATAGAATGAGCTCTATTCTTCTGTAATCCTGTTTCCTTCTTGAAGATGAAAGATCATACAACAGCAGATGTGGCATGCTCTAAATAAAAGGACATTATTAAGACAAATGGGAAATGTAGTCCCAAGTATAATTAACGTGCTTGCAGGTAAATTTTTAAGATTCATCTGTCTTTTTTCTTTTCGTTTGTGGTACAGATCTGAAAGTGTCTTGGTATAGCAAGGACAAGAAAATCAAGCCATCTCGGTTCTTTAGAATGACTCAATTTGAAGACACTTACCAACTAGAAATTGCTGAAGCTTACCCAGAAGATGAAGGAACCTATACTTTTGTTGCCAGTAATGCTGTAGGCCAAGTGTCAAGTACAGCCAACTTGCAACTTGAAGGTAGAGTAAAACAACTTTAAGAACTACCTCTAAATACAGATCTAATCTCACAGTGTCAGTAACAATTATTAAAAACTTCACATAAACCATCATTCCGACCATTCTCATCTAATTCAACTAATTATTTCCATGTCACATGCAATGCTCTTTCTTCTCATTTACCCCTTTCATGATGACCCACAGACTGTCATTTTTTATTTGGCCCTTCTCTTTTTCCATAACCTTTCATGTTGTGTCGCCGCCACCACCAACTTTCATGTTTCCTGATGAGCATGAATCAGAATGGCGGGGAAAGTGCTGACGTAGGAATAGGTAGATTTGCTTTCTCATTGACTGGGATGGAAATCAGACTTTAAAAGAAAAAATCTAAGTGTGTTATCTTCCTCCCACTGTATTGGCACAATTATGATTTCACAGAAGCTACAATTCAGGTCTCTACACCAACTGGATACGTGTATATTCACCACCATTCCTAGAATGCCTAAGGTTGAGGGGTCTGGTCCTAAGGTGATTTAAGATTTCTTATCATCGGTGCTCTTAAATTGTCATCAGAAACACTTCCTGAGTAGCAGGGGAATTTTAATTCAAAACAAGGATGACAATATTTTTATGTAGTTAGACTATTTTTTCCTGAGCAAACATAGTCTAAGTAATCTTAAATGTACATAAGTACATGGGACTTAGAGAAACTTCTGGGGGGGGTTCTTAATTCTTTACACACTAACTATAACTGGATGTTTTCATAATAATGAGTTTTAAGTGGTTTACAAAATAGAAAAGCTGATTTTACAACCAGAGGAAGAAAAGAAAGAATACTTAAACTCCACTATTGCCCTCATGAACAATATAGTGAAGTTCCTTAGCCCTTTCATATCTGAGAAATGGAAATTAACTTGTGTAACTTTGAATTAATAGTGATAATGACAAGGTATTAGGATTAAACTGAATTCTAGTTCATCATTGAAATCCATGACAGATTTATAGACAATTCCAAATGAATTCTGGTTTCAGTGCAAGGTGAGACATTAAAAATTGGCATGCTTCTTTTCAGGATTTAGCAAATTTGAAGAAGTTACATCAAACTCCCAATGGCATATCTCTTCATCAGTTTCATTTAAGAAGGAGTCCCTTGGCCAAAAGCCCAGCTTCATCCAGCCTGTATCAAGCCTCAGGGTGCTCAGCGGGGAAACAGTCAGATTTCATGCAAGGGTTTCTGGCATTCCCAAGCCAGAAGTCCAGTGGTTTCATAACCAGCAGCTAATTCTACCAACAAAAGATATAGTTTTCCATTTTGAGGAGTCCACAGGCATGGCTTTAATGCTTATAGTTGACGCTTACTCAGAGCATGCTGGGCAATACTCTTGCAAAGCAGCCAATAGTGCTGGGGAAGCCACTTGTGCAGCTACACTCACAGTAACTCCAAAAGGTAAAGCCCATCTTGCTTCCAAAACTTTGCTTTGCTGCACATCTCTCAGTCCCACTGCTACTAACGAGTCTCTGCTGTTTGTGTCATTGCATACTGTTGTCAGTCCATAATTTACTACTAATAAAGTTACCCCAATAACTCCCCCCATGACCCCAATTATGGGTTAACCTGTATACTTTAAACTCACCAGTGTATGCGTTCTATGCATTAGAGCACCAGTAGTTATTTTATTAGGCACCAAGTTTGCTTGGCTTTTTACTTTTCTAAACAACATTGCATCATTAAATGACCTATTTACTGTTTGTTGTTTATAAAGTATATGTTGGAAGGAAGGCAAGTGGTATCCCAGACATAGTCAGCTTGGAGGAGGTGAAGAGGGGAAGAGAGAGAGGAATACTATGTCACCTAGGATGGCTTGGTGGTTACAACAGAAGGAAGGAACCTGATACTATATGGAACCTGCATGAGCCTTCATCAGCCACTCATCCCTGAACCGCTGGGAATGAATTCTCTTTTGTATGATCCTGACATCCTAGAGCACACTGCTTCCGGCATGCTGCTTAAATGACAATGACATCTTTCATCTTCATCTTCCATACCATTTTATGTCACTAACCTGGGCAAGTGACAAAGCTTAGATCTTAATATTCCCTTCTTTCTCTTGTCACTTGATTATACAGTGCAAGCCCTAGATAGGCAGAGTTCTGGGAAAGATGTAAGAGAGTCCACCAAGTCCCAGAGAGTGGCAGCTTCCTCTTTCACAAAACAGGAGATCAAAATATCCCAAAAGGAAATTAAGTCACTTCAAGAATCATCACATGAATATGAAGTGCAGGTTTCTGAAAGTGTATCTCAAAGTTCCACCCACACCGCTGCATCCCTTCAAGGCATAGAGTTGCACCACACCGCCTCCCTTTCACAAATTGCAGAAAGTGCTGAGTTCTTTGAGAAATGCACTGAAGAGTCAATGGGTGAGGAGCCACAGATTCTTCTGCATCTTCAGGACCTCACTGTAAAGTGTGGCGACACTGCTCAATTCCTCTGTGTTTTAGAAGATGAATCTTTCATTGCTGTAACCTGGACTCATGAAAGTGTAAAGATAGAGGAATCTGAGAGAGTGAAGCAATCGCAGGACGGAAATATACAGTTTCTTACCATATGTAATGTTCAGCTGGTAGACCAAGGACTTTACTGCTGCCTTGCACACAATGACTTCGGAGAGAAGACCACAGCAGCAGTACTAAGCGTAGAAGGTGGTTATTTGATTTTTAGCTTTGACTTGCTTCATTTCATGCTCATTGCTTTATGCAACTTTTCTGCCATGCAAATTGAATCCATGAACATATTAATTAGAATATCTCTAAATTAGCACTCTATTCAGAAATGACTTATGAAAGTCAGCCAAGTCATTTGTCAAGCTGGTCCTGAATATTAACTTTCTGATCTAAATTCTAAAAGTTGAACTTTCAAATGCAGATTCAGGAAGTTAAGGTCTACCATATAGCTACCACTCTTTCTAATATTTACCAATGCACCAGCAAGGAAGTACCAAAGAAAGTGAAAATGTTGTAGTACTTGCTGGCATTTCTTATTGTGCCTGACACTGTGCTAAATTTAAATTTAAATTTAATTATTTTCATACTAAGAGACTCAACAATTATTATTTCCCCTTTACTTTCATATGTAAAGGTTCTAGTTGTGTATAAAGACGCCATGAACATAGAAAACAACAAGGCTCTGTCTGGACCAAAATTAGTAGTCTCTTAAGATTTTTCAATGAATCATATGGCTTTTTCAGCCTTTGATCCCTGAAATTGTAGCATTTTCTCATGGCAAGATCATTATGTTTGTCACCATCAGGTTTGATTCTCCACTGTGTGTGGTAGAGCCCAAATAAACTTGTCTTGGGAAGCAGTAGTTTTTTCTTCCTACCCATGAAGTTTCCTTTTAGATATTAAAAGAATACCTTTCAGGTGCTAGAAGCCTGTGTTGTGTCTGCAGGCAAAGGAGCACCACTGAGTAACATGGAAGGAATTTAGTGGAAGAAATTTGGGCATTTCCAGGCATCTGATGATAGCTGTAGCCTCAAGTTCCTCCCCATCCTGGCCATATCGCTATTGAGATGTGAGAGATGATAAGGGCATAATTCTACGTATGTGCACAGCCACCTCTGCACTGAATGCTGAAACAATGGTCTTTCTTCCTACCCAGTGGAAGGAATCTGGCTCATTAATTCATGTACTATGTATGTAATAGCCATTCATCAAAAGGAGGCCTTTTCTTTCTTAATCTGAGATCTTGCTCTGCAGCTACTTCTAATTTTCTTACCATAGCCTACAAAGGGAATATCTCAATTATCAAGGTCTAATTATGTCAATTAGATGTAAAATTCCACCACATAGAGAATTGACCCTCAGTTTTATCACAGCTGCTGGCCAGCACAGTAATTACACAGAGTGCCTATTTATCTGGAGGTGTTGGCTACAAGTCATATGGTTGACAGCTGTGGCAGTTTCTGCAGCAGTGTGATTGGGAGCCAGCTGTGTCGTGGAGGTGAGATAAATACAGATCTCTCAACTCACTTCCTAAGAACCAACTGCCATAGTACAGTGTTTGAATGTCATATTCCCAGAGTGGATTTGAGCTGAACATTTTTGCCCCAGGATTTCCAGTTACCTCAGTGTGAATTGATTATGTTATAAAAGTGTTCTTAAAGCAAGAGCATTTTTTTGAAAGTCCAGATGGCATTATTTGTACTTTAAAAAGTGAAAAGATAAAACAGTTTTAGGTGTTTCAAAAGTGTCTGGGCACAGTTGTCTGATTATTTGACATAAAGCCATGTTCTTTTATTTTGGCCCAATAAGTTCATATCCAAGTTATCCTTCAAGATTAAGTAGAAATGTCAGCCCCCGGAAGTCTGTATGAATTGCATTCTGATGAGCATAATAAATGTAGATGTATCGCATATTAGTTTTGGATCTAACATGCTGCCTTTCCTTCTCATTCTAATGACATCCCATCTTCTCTACATTCAGCATATGTTCTATTCACAGCTAATTTATGCCTTTTCCTAACTTTATTCTTACCTAGCAAAAGAATCGCAAACCAGAGCAGTTACAAAAATTACTCTTGGTTCAGACACTAAAAGTATTAAAATACTCAAAGAGTCAAAAATTAAAACAACGCGAAAAGTAAAAAGAGAATCATCAAAGAAAACATCAAGTTTGTCGTTAACTTCACACCAAAGACCATAAGGAACTGGGAACAAGGGAGTCGCATCTCCAGGAAGGATGCCACACGTACGGAAGAACGAGAGTGATAGGAGGGTACCGGCTTTTCCCAAGAAGCTGCCCCCGATACGATTGTGTCCAAAATCTGTGTCCGTTCCTTATGTATTAAAAGTAGTTTTGAGTTGAGGATACTTTGTTTTCCTTAATTAATTTCCTTAATAAAAGTAGTTTTGAGTTGAGGATACTTTGTTTTCCTTAATTTGTAATTAGACTTTGTGTAGTTTAAAATTGGAAAGGAAGTTCAAACTAAAGGAGTATTTATTAGACAAAATGCTTAATTCTTTCTGCAGGAAAAACTGAGAGTAGCCGTCAACTAAAGTGGCAACTTTGAAAATGCATGTTCCGTCAAGATGTGATTTCATCTCTTAGTGATTGTTTGGTCAAGAGGACATTAAAAAAAAAAAAAAGAATATTCTTTACTTTGTCAATTACTTCTCTGAATGCATGTAAAGGCATGGGGAATTATGGAACTAAAAGTAAAACTTTCATAGAGAACCTAAAATAAAAATGTTTTAAATCTTTCTGTCAACATTGTCATGTACATTGATTTGCTTGGCATGGACTTTTTGGCAAATTTGGGGAATGTAATTTTTATTATACATAATAATTTACTATAATAAGGGGGAAATTGTAATCTTATCAATCAGAAATTGATGCAGAAAGTATATACAATTATTCACTAAAATCTCTTTATGTGTTTTCCCATTTTAGCCCCTGAATCAATTTTGCATGAGAGGATTGAAGAACAGATTGAGATGGAAATGAAAGGTATTGTTATGATGGATGTGAGAGTTAAGTAGAAATTCTGAAGGATTAATAGAATCCTTAAGTTGCCTTCTTTCTCTTAGTATTATTGAGAAAAATGACATAGATCTGAAAATATATCTCTTAGAGTATATATTACTATGTCGCATGCCCGGTTTAGTATGTTGATGGTTATATGCGTTTCATAGTAATTGTTGTATAGTAATTTAAAATCTGTATTTCAAATTTATCAGCCACATTCCACTTTGTTTGCAGTCATTTTCAAAAGTGTGTATTGTGAAAAATTGTCATCTTAATGCATGCATTCATGAAGTTTGTTTTCAAAATCACAATGAATTAGATTGAACAATAGACAATAACCTAGTTGTCATTCTCAGAATGCAATGTCATGAATGAATTATGATTGAATTGCTCCTTTATTTAGGATGTGTGAAAATGTTACATTCCCATTCTGGTTTACACCTCATGCACATGTATCATTTTAACATTCATATGTCTCTTACACTGGCTTGCAGATAGCTGCCTTATGTGATCCTTATTGCCTGCTTTTCTTTGCATAGCATTGTGACCTAATGGCTGTATTAGTTCGAATAAACGCCTTCTCGTTTTATTTTAGCTAATTATTTATGGTTATAGTTCTTGTACATACTCGTTAACTAGCTAATTCTCAAAAATATTATAATAATTTACTCCACAATCAAAAGGATCAGAAAGGGCGTTTATTCTACTCTCTGCAAGTCAGGTAAGATTTTCCTCTTAGCCATCAAGAGAGCAAAGTTTTCCCGCTTTCAAAAACAAATATGCACAGGAACATGTTATTTTGAAATGCATTTTTGCTTGTTCAAGAAGAAATTTCAACAGTTTGAAGAAAAGACCAGACAACGAACGATTTTCGTGTCAGAATCTTTTAAACAGAGCATGGTGTTGCGTTTATTCGAACAAATATGGTGAGTGAATTTTTTTACAGATTTGTGAGAATCTGTAGCATGCACTTTATTTCATTTCCTATTTTGCAATTTCATTTTTTTCAATTTTTCAAATGCTATGGAAAATAGTAAAATGCTTTATAACTACTATTTTTTCCAGAATTACTCTCCGAGGGGGAATCTGAACATTCAGAAGGGGATACACGTGACGCCTTTTCAGATTCCGAAGACATAGATCACAGCTCCGTGGCTGCTAAAAGATACGCAAGTAGAATATCATCTACGAGCTCCTGGCCTGAATATTTCAAGCCTTCTTTTACCAAAAAACTTGCATTTAGATATGTTTTAGAGGGCGAACCTGTTGTTTTTATGTGTAGATTAATTGCCTGCCCAACTCCAGAAATGACTTGGTTTCACAACAATAGACCTATCCCAACAGGTCTTCGTCGGGTTATAAAAACCAAGAGTGATCTACATTATCATTCTTCCACCTTAGAGATTAAAAGGGTCCATAACAGAGATTCTGGAAGCTATAGATTATTAGCAACTAATAGTGAAGGATCTGCTGTATCAACAGCATCATTGCTTGTTATCCAAAAAGGGCAAGATGAGAAATACGTAGAATTTCTAAAAAGGGCAGAACGGACACAGGAAAACATGGAAGCTTTAGTTGAAAGGGGAGAAGGTAGGATGAAGGTTGATCTGAGGTTTACTGGCTCTCCCTTCAACAAAAAACAAGATGTGGAAGAACAGAGAATGATGCGAACTATACACTTTAAGACAAGTCCTGCTAAGAAAACAGATTTTGTGTATGATGAAGAATATTTAGAACGTAAATCTGACATAAGAGGCTGGCTTAATGTAGGTGAAAGTTTCCTGGATGAAGAGACTAAAATGAAATTGCAACGTTTAAGGGAGGCTAGAAAAATATTAATGGAGAAAAAGAAATTATCACTTTTAGATATGTCATCTGAAATAAGCTCAAGAACTTTGATAAGTGAAGCTAGTAATAAAAATATTCTGTTCTCTGGAGAGGAAATGAAAATCAGGTCTATGTCTGATTTAGCTGAAAATAGAGATGACATAGATAATTCAACTAAGGGCATCATCCAAAATCCATATGCCCTTCCCATTCACATGGAGCAACATAGAGAATCTAGAGAACTCCCCACAAGCTTTCAAACCATTGTCAATGAAGAGATTCTCCAAACTGAGATAAGAATGAGCCAAGAGGCATTTCTAAAACAAAATCTACCAAGAGATCGTTTATGTAGGGGGCCTCCAGTAAATGAAAATAGCCAAGCCAGAGGACAGGTCGAAGACCTTGTGAGCAATACTGCAATCAGAGAGTCATCTACATACATCACTGATGTAGATCACAACGAGGAAATGTATGAGACTCCTGAGAAGGTAGCTCAGGCTATTACACCATATGCCAGTGAATCTTTCGGTTCACTTATAAATATTGAAGAAAGTGAAGAAATAGCTAGTGCAAGAACAAGAAAGGATGACTTGAGAGAATTACAACACCCTGCTTCTACAGAAGCTGATGGATACAAAACTGAGCAGAAGGAAGAAAACATGAGATTTTGGGGAAATTCTTCCCCAAAACGTTCACAACGTTGCCCGCCTTTACTTCTTCAAGAAATCCAATCTCAAGAAGTTTATGAAGGTGACAGTTGTAATTTTGTGTGTCATTTTCAAGGTTATCCTCAACCGATAGTGACTTGGTATAACAATGACATACCAATCCCACGTAATCGAGGCTTTGTCACTCGTACTTCAGAAAACTACTCAAGATTAACTTTTTCTTCTGTTCATCCTCAAAACGAAGGTTCTATTACCTGTGTACTGTTTAACCAATATGGAACAGTGCAAACAACAGGTATACTTAAGGTGAAGGCCCAGCGAAAATATGATGTGGATACACGTAGAGTCCCAGTGTTCCGTGATGACGCTTATGAGGAGGAACAGCCAGCACTGGTGTCTGATCGAGCAAAAGACACCCATCCATCTTTGAGTCAAGAGGGTCAAACAAATCTTCATATGTTAAAAGCTCATCCTCCAGTTCCTCCCTCTGCAGACACAGAATTCCTTTCTCTTCCTGTAGAAATTCAAATAACAACAGCTACGCCTACCCCAGAACAGGATAAAAAGTCAAAAGAAATGTTTCAACCTGAGGATCTAGAACCTGACACAATCCCTCAAGATCAAGCCACTCAGTCACCAAGACACAAATTTGTATTCCTGTCTGATATTACTAAAGAGCCACCAAAAATATTACAAGAAATGCCAGAGCATGCCAGGTGTAGAGAAGGGGATTCTATAATTCTCGAATGTTTAATAGCTGGTGAGCCTCAGCCAGTCATAACCTGGTTTCAAAATGGAGTGCTTTTAAAGCAGAACCAGAAATTTCAGTTTGAAGAAGTTAATCATAGTTATAGATTATATATTAATGATGTTAATTCTCAAGATTCTGGAAAATATGCATGTGTTGCTGAAAACAGTTTGGGAGTAGTACAGAGTCTTTCAAACCTAACAGTGGAAGCTGTCACTTATAGGGAAAATAGTCCATTTGAAAATATTGGTGAAATTTATGCAACACATTCCAAAGATCAACAAGTATCAATCGAGGGAGAATCTGTAAGGGCGCATTTCTACGATTATCCAGCTAGTCCTTTTGCTCCCCAGTCAAACGTAAAAGAATACTACATAAGAGAATATTTCCAAAGCTTTGAGACCACTGAGCAGATAGACCAGAAAAAACAGGTGCATTGCACACCTTCTAGAGAAAAACTACCCAGATTTATGCAGGGTACACTGTCTAGGGCCATAAAAGTCAAGAAGCCTATTGTGGTTGATCTTATCCAGTGTTGGGATGAAGGGAAAGAGAGACATGTAAGTGAAAAACCAAAGCTGCACCAAGCAGAGGGTACTGTTGATCCATCTGCTGAGGATTTCAGTGAAGTTAGTATTAGGAAAGAGAGGAGAAACAATTTTCGAAAACTTGCTTGGTCAGAACAGGAAAACGTACAAGAATGTGCCCAAAGTGACTATTTACCAAAAATCCACTTTGAGAGAATTTCTGATAGTTACCAAACAAAAGAGCCTCCTATCATGATATCTGAAGACCCCCTGAGTGAAGAGAGATACTACCCAAGGAAAAATGTGAAGCATGAAATCATAGCATTTGAAAAACTGCAACAGGTAGACAGAGGTGTTCTAGACAAAAGGTCTACCAGGAAATCACCTGTTAATCTTCCTCAGAGGAAGTTTGATGACGTAGACTTTTCATTAAAGCAAACAGATTCAAGATCAAATATGCATCAGGCAGAGGAAATGTCTCCAAACACTGAACCAGACTCATCCAATGTCGTAATGAATCTGTTGTCCTCCTCTGAAATGCATAAGGAATTTGAAGAACAAGAGAGAGAGCACCAGAAAGAAATAGGTCTGATAGATCAATCTACAGTCTCTGAAATGGCTGAACAAGCACCTACTATCTTGGACTTAAAGCAGTTTCACTCTCAAATAGAAAATACAGATGTAAAATTCCAAGAATTAGATAGTAATCAAACAGAAGAAGCTTACTTTAAAATCCAACATCCTGCTTCCGAAACAACCGATACTGACTACTTTGTATTTGATCTGAAACAAATGTATTCTCACATAGGAGATCCAGCTATGGTGTTCCAAGAACCAGAAACTAGGGAACAACAGGAAATACATTATGAAGAAGAAATTCCCATCCCTGAAACCTTACAATCTGATACACAGATCATCTCTAAAAACGTGCAAGATAACATATTTACCAATCAAGAAATTTCTTCCAGTCAGGAGTTTTCCACTAGAACTATGGTGGAGAAAAGTAGAATTGATGAAAATACCTTTTATTTAGAAAAAGAGGACCAATATGTACAAGAACAAAATTCAGAGATTGTAAAAACTGATCTTTCTCTTAAGTCCTTTTCTGAAGAAATCCACAGTGAATCAAGTGCCATACTTCATGACTCCTTCACAGAAATAGGAACAACTGGTATTCCTGAGAAAAATAGTTCTCTAAAAAATGGAAATGGAAGTTTCATCTCACATTTGAAAAAAGCAGCAAGTGAGGAAATGCTTTCAAAGGTTTATGAAATGGAAGAAGAATACACCTTAGAAGCAGGGCTGGCATCATTTCAAAGGCAGCGTGGTGGGATGGAGGAACGTACAGAGGGCTTGGAAGAGCACGCAGCTGATGCTCCGGAAGCACAGACACTCCACAGACAGCTGTCCCTGAGTCAGCACTTCCCATTCTTGGTAAGTGAAGAACAACAGAATCCAAGTGAACAAACAAGTGAAAGAATGGCTGCCTTTAGAGAAGAAAAATGTTATGAAGAAGTTCAAGATCAAAAGGAAACTTCTCTGTCCACCATGGAAGGAGAATCAATAGAAACTTGTTTTTCTGAAAATCTTCCTAAATTGGATAAAGAACACACAATTGAAGTCATGGAATCTGAGGCCTCCCTAACACGATATTTACTTGCTGCTGGGAAGCAAGAGGTTCCTGAAACTAAAGACACCAAACACAAGGCAAGACTTGTCCAGAGTGAATCAGTCACTTCAATGGAGGTTGAAGAAGTGACCTTCAACACTGTTTATGAATACTACAATCAAAAACAGGAATCCTTAGGTCGTCCATTCTCTCCAGAATCTGATATTTCAATTGATGTGGGAAGTACAACGAGTGAAGAAATCTCTGAGTTAGATCAGTTTTATACCGCACCATCATCTGTGGAACATTTTGAATCTCCCAAGTCTCCTGAATTATATTTTAATCCTTCAGATAGAACTAAACAATCCTCAACAAATCCAGGAGGTGAGACTGTTGAAAGATATTCCACACCTTTAGAAGAAGTTACTG